>JAQFZE010002963.1:0-13449 GCA_034695245.1 Dicyrtomina saundersi | reverse complement strand
TAGTAAGTAGGTGGTCGTGGTGGTAGGGAATATGGACAGAACCGCTACAAGATATTTTAATCTTTTTAGGTTTTCATATTCTGAGTTTTTCGGACTCATGTATCATCATCATCATCATCAGCATGCCGCTCAGTCCTCGTTAACCGCCTCTCATTTGACAATACTGTGTAAATGTAGTGGATCATGATCATATTTCATAGATACAGATCATGCAAAAAAGGACTTTTGATACTCTAACTAATGTAATATCGTCCATCCTCGCTGAAGTTTTAATACAGACCATTCTAAATTTCCCAATATTGTTCCCATTCAATTCATATGCCTTAAGGCATTTAAAAAAAATGCAGTTTAAACATTTTTAAAAGTTTAAAAATACCAGTAGTGACAGTTACTTAAAAAGTCTATTCTACACAGATTTAAAAATGGACAGTACTGGAACTGGTACTGGTACTGCGTCTTCAAGGACGATACATTGTGATTATACTATTAATAGGTATTAATGTTGTACTATTTGATTTATCGGAAAACTCTCAAGAACTCTAGGAACAATTTAATTTCGTGTCTGACTCTGACGATGAGTTATTCATAATGTGCGTAATCTCCTTTAGTTTTGACTATGGTAAGAGTCCCATTCAAATTGTACATGCCCTCATCAGAGAGTTGTGTGTGCGACTCACTGCACTGGAATGAAATTGTAAGCTAAGTAAGCGTCTCCTACCATTATGTATGTATTTGAATTTTAGAATATTACCTCACTCCTCCAAGTTCTCCAAATAATATTATGTATTTTATTACACAGAGTAAAGCGAGAAATTTAATTTTATGAGAAAATGAGACAAGTATAAATCAACAAGTTGGATTTTTCCTGCAGTGTCAACATGATGTGGGCGAATAAATGAAATTCGGCTCTTGGTCTTTCTGTATGTATTTCCCCGTGAGTCCAAATTCCAAAAGTAATATTATAAAATACAATGCACGTTGCAGATACAAGTGCACATGTTTCTATATACATATGAACATGGTCATGGCATGGCATTCTTCGAATGGTTGATTGTACAAGAATAATAATTATTAGACATAGAGCAGGAGCAGGAGCAGTATTATTACTCTTGCACGACGACGTCCTCACATTTTCCATTCACTCTCCCACAGCACAGTGCAGTATAATACACCCGCATGGAGAATGACAGAAATATAATTTTAATTCTGTTTCTATAATCTCTCCACGTTGATATTATGTTCAAAAATAAACTCAAAATAAAAAAAAAGGGAAAAAGAGTTACATATTGTGAATAGTAAAATGTCAATAGAATAGAGAGTCTTGTGGATCCAATGTAAAGCAACCAGCTGCTTTCGCTCCAAGTAACTGTATAATTTCCCTCCATTTCCACACACACACATATAAAAACACTGTTCGTCCTGAGATGCCACTGACATTGAAATTGAGACTGACTTGACTCGTATAGAAATTGTCAACATGAAATCAAATGAGAGATAGATATATTAATACTAAAAATAAAATGAGCATGTCTCTCCGTCCGTAGGTGTAATTAGCTTCTTATAATCTTGTGTAGAATCCTGTATAGATGAGAATCTTCCAAATCTTGAAACTTATTGGATTTTTTGAATTTTTGGGACGCTGACAAAACTTTACTTTTCAATTTAGATATAAGCCTTTTAATGAAAGACATCATGGAAATAATCAAATAATAATAAAAATGTCCTTCAACCTTTCTCAGCAGCAGCATCTCAGCTTGTTGTTGTCATTATCCTCATCCTTTTTCCTCCTACTGTCCTCCTCAGTACAAGTTCAATGTTCAATCATCGTAATAGCAATTTTCTAATTTGTAATTCTAAAGTATATTTTTCTAAACTTACAAGGAGGTATACAGGCAGGCAGGTGGTGAGCAGCTGGATCTATAAATATTAGAAAGTGATGGAATTTAAAAACTTTTTTTTTGTATCTTACCATTTCCATTGAATGTCTATTTTTCAAACAGACTCATCTGTACCGTACATATTTTGCAATGGTTCTGATAGCTTTTGCAGATTTGTGATAAGTTTACTTAAGGAAATACCTACCCCTATATATCACCGTACTAACTATACAACTACCACTATCACGATGAGAGCATTTAGACATTCCATAATTGTTTTGTTTGAAGGAAAGTTTCAATCTCAATCTCGACACATTTGTATTTATATTATCTGTCATGATGATGGGAAGATGGGGATGGGGGGTGGACAAAGGACGAATGATAGAAAATATCAAGAAATTCGAAAGTTGATTGTTCTGCCAAAGACAATGCCAGCCAGCCAGCGTGCTGTTGCTGTTAATGATACTGATACTGATGCTGGCACTGCTCAGTGCAAACGGTCCTCACGACCTCATTGACGTAGGTAGGAAGAGAGTAGATTACCTATTATTACTAAATTGGAAAACAAGAAGCCGGTAAAATGATAATATGATATAATTATGTACATGGTACACAGAGAAAGGGACATTAGAACGATAAAGACAAATTGGACACTCTTCCCGTCATCCCATTCCGTTGGCCGTTTGCCGTTTGCCTCTCCGCAATATGACCACCATCCCACAAGTGTACATACTTGGATAGTCTGCATTTCGCAAGCAGCTTGATTTTGATTTCAAGTAGAATAGATTGAATTTATTTGGGTAGAGCGGTTTTCCGTTTTACCTACAAATTTGTGACCACTCGTAAAATTTGAATTTGGTTACGAAGATTACGTGAAAATATGAGAAGATGTGTGATTTTCATTTTCCCCCACGTTCATCCATGGAAAATTTACATATATTATGTACAATGTACCAACATGCTAAGGCTAAAACATAACCGGCGTTCTTGTTGTTATGCTACCTATGCCATGATTTATTTTATATACGTGAAATTTTCGAATTCCGGGTTGAAAATTGAAGCTTAAAAATGTGAAGAAGACGCAGCTTTGAAAAATCCAACTCACATGCTATAATTGTAATGTGTGATAATATTACATGTTAGGTACTTATACCGGTAGTCGTAGTCATACATTCATCCGTATGTCGATTCCCCGTACGATGCCGCGATGCCCACCGCGTCTTCACCAAAAAAAAATAGCAAGTGCGAGTTACCCATGAATTATTTGGCTTTGGTTTGGATTTGATTACTCAAGTAAAGGAAGGATGAAATATTTTGGCTTTTGGTCTTTGGCAAATTCGTTCTGAGTCATTGTATGGATGCTCGTATGCACAGTACATACTTGCCACTACACTGTAGAGACTACAGAAGAAACTACAGATCATTACGGTCTCCACGGAAGTGTTTCAGGAATTCTTGAAAATCCGCTCTCAGTTCAAAATTCGTACTCATACCTTGAGTAAAGGGATGTGTGTATGTGTGTGTGTGTGTGTGTACTTCATGGGAATACATTTAAAAGGATATTCCCTGGTTAAACTTCAACTTTGTCAAATTATTTGAGGGACACACTTTTGAGTCGGAAACTGAATTGAACCCTCAGTGGGACCTGGGACGATGTGTCTTGCGTTGGTGTTGGTCCGTCGTCCATATCGTCAGTCAGATGTGTAGAGTTATAGACTTTTGGTATTGGTATAGGTATAGGTGTAGTTCGTCTTGTAGATATTTGACGGATAGAAGATGGATAGATGGGGAGATTGAAGTGAGAGAGAGAGAGAGAGACCATTGATGTCATGATTCGTTTCGTAGAGTAATCAGGACGTTGCTTCGCGCGGTTTTACACTTTGATAAAACCTGTGTGAGTCTTTACATGTTAAAGTTAAAGTTCCTTGTCTTCCCGTTCAATTTAACAGCCATTTACAAATGAGGAGCTCACAGGTCTGAGAGTGTCTGACTGACATCTTCATTTCTACATTGATTCAGTGTGGAAACGGAAGATCAGCCGCTCTGACTGAGTCTTGAGTGTTGAGGCTTGAGAGAGTCATGCTTATGTGAAGCCAAATCTTTT
Organism: Dicyrtomina saundersi; assembly: GCA_034695245.1. Classification (NCBI taxonomy): domain Eukaryota; kingdom Metazoa; phylum Arthropoda; class Collembola; order Symphypleona; family Dicyrtomidae; genus Dicyrtomina; species Dicyrtomina saundersi. Next base: position 9,468 of record JAQFZE010002963.1, on the reverse strand, counting down.
AATGCATCATATGATACGTCTCCTTCTGCTCCTCACTTCTCGTCTTCGTCTTCGTCTTCGTAGTTTGTAGCACTTTAGTCTCTGCATAGTGTATTGGCCTCCCTTCTCCACTCTCCACGTCCACAGCCGACAACTATACGACCAGACCACGACAGGTCCAACAATAACGCGGTGGATATATCAGTATATAATATTGCCTCTTGCCATATGACTTTCTGTCTCTCCCTTTGCCTTTGTCCTCTAGTACAATAGTCAACAAAGTAGTAAGTATTAATAGAAAAATAGGGAATAACAAATAACTCCGTGAAACTTGGAGGAATATAGTTTACGTTTTTTCTTTAAAAAAATCATTCACACTCATTCATTGTTCAAATTTGTGATGTGATCCGAAAACGAAATAACCAAAAACCACCAAGACAACAACAAGAACGAAAGAACGTTTTATATTTTTAAAGGGAATGAAAAATAAAGTAAAATAAAATGCTGAGCAGGAACTTATGATTTACTATTCCGCACTTATTATTACAGTCCAATTGGTAGTCAGTCGTAGTTTGTAGTGCAAGTACCTAGTATATTACTATGCTGAGAATGAGGATTATTATGACTATAAAAGTATAGACTTGCATTTTTTTTTTCAAAGGGAACGTATTTTATTTTTATTTTTGTAGACACAGACATTTTATTGGTCGTAATGTGGTAATGTATGCAAAGGCTGTAAATTCTCTCGATGAGGATCCAAAAAGTGATGTATATATATAGTATATAGGAGACTCTCAGTATAGGTACAAGCTATACCTATGCCGCATATACTGTGGACATGGACAGATAAATGGAGGATGATATAGAATACAACAATATCTTTACAATTTTAAGTTGGCATAACAATGCTCAAGTCATGCATGGTGACCAGAGAAGAAAAAAAAATGAAAGTCCACACTCCTTCCTGTCCTATTCTCCTTTTTTTTCCGCTGATGTTTTTCTAGATAAAAATTGAAGAGCTCCATCCAAAGCAAAGCAAAACCAAAGGAAAACTATACAGAACTTTTGTCTCATATACATAACCACACATACATATTGTTCTCCTTTCTCGTCCGCAAATTGTATTTTAAGCTACCTACCCCCACAATGAAATGCGTCATTTCGTCTCTTCAATCTTCAAAATATTCCTATATCTATAACTGAACGAAATCGTCGTCGCTATAAATCACAATTATAGTGATGACAAAAAAAAAAGAAAAAAAAGAAGAAAAACATGATGGGGAAAGGAAAAGGAATATTTTTAAAATATATTTATTTTCTTGATCGATTTTAAACTTGATCTCACCACCATACCATTCTCAATTATTAATTGTCACACACGAGCGCAACCTTTATAGATTTGTATATTTTTTTATACCAAGTTTATATACAGATGAAACAGCCCAGAATTTACCGAGAAAAGTTTTACCAATTGAAGCTATTTCACATTTAACCTTTTACATTCATTTTTTTATGAGTACTACATAAATTAATTTCAATAAAATTCCAGTTTGAGTTAAAATATCATTTTGAATACTTTGCCCGTTTATATACTCTTTTGAATCATTAGGAGGAAATTGAGTATAAATATATATAGTTTGAAATATACGCGGCGGTGTATAGTTATACATAATTAGGTATGCTTGATTTTAATGTACATACCATGAAACTACTCGCCTAATCGTCCAATTTTCTAGTATAACCCTTTTTTTTTTAATACTATACTATGTGGTATTGAGTTATTATTATTACACCTTGGGGTAAGCTTTACGAGTATAATAAATTGTATTTCGACGTCAACGATTTAAATTCACAATCCACTGACTCCACATCCCACTTATTGAGCATTATAGAAATTCAAGACTGAGCTTATCAGAAATTATTAGAATAAATTACGGAAAATTAGCATAGACACATTTATTACTGGTACAGAAGACTGTCGGCTGCAGTGTCACAGTCACACTATGTAATTACCAAAGTCATTATCATTAGGCTCAACTATCCTTTCGTCCTTATGAACTTTTCTCGTTTGAATATATATATGCACCATGCTGACTGCCTCAGTTACAGTTCAGGAAGCAGACTGGCCCTGGAGGTGTGAGGTGTCTATCTACGCTGACTACGCGCATATAATTATAATTATACCCCTCACCTCCGTACATTCACACATCTGTGTGTACATATGTTTATGAATGAATTCAATAGAAAGAAAAAGACACTGAAAAAAAAAACATATTATGAAAAATTACATAGAAACGACGATGAGGCACACGAAAACTTCAACTTCAACTTCACCTCTCGTCATTTAGTAGTAGTAGGTAGTTGTTGTATGTATAGTAATCTGCATCGTTCACATTTAAATTCAAAGTTTTTCAATATGTTTTGTCTCTCTGATTTTATGCTGGGGGAGGGATATAGGATGAGGGAATTTGTGATGGAGTGTTGCCGTCGTAGTAGTTGGTAATCGCAATCAAAATCTGGTAGAACTCGGGATAAATTGTGCAAGTGCAGTCAAACTTGAGGTAAAGTGTACAAATCTTACGTGCGATTATCAATTAAAGACTTCTTTGAAGAGCAGTCGACGCGGAGCGACCCGTCCCCTTATCAGCATGAGAGTACACTCTGAAATCTGCACAATACAGGACATACATACTAATGCTAACTACATGACTAGGCGAAGGAAGAAACTGCGGACAATGTCACACGGGCGCACTTCATTAGTTCTGCCTCATGTCTACACTTTTACTTGTGTATGTACCTACATCATAGGAGTAGCGTGTGTGGCGTCTCTAGCTCCAGGATCAGGATCAGGATCAGCATCAGGACCAGGAACCACATACCCATGTACGTGGAGTGCTAAAGCAAGTTTAGTGTATTATGTAAAATGTACATTGTGAATATGTGCACTGCCCATTAGCCATTTCAATCATTTACGAGCTGTGTCATTTTCCACAGCTACGATTCCAACAGATATGATACGGCACGACTACTTACTATAGGTAGGTACATGTTATAATGAGACTCGGAGTGAGTGCTCTTCCACACTTTTTATTAATGGAGATTCTATTATATTTACTGCACAAGTTGTCCGGAGACAAGTCATATAAAATAAAAACACGATTCTCAAAGGGAGAAAAGCTCTCTCAATCTAACCTGTTGCTAATAAGCACATAGCATAGTGAGCACAGAGACTTTTAGTTTAGATCCATTGCGGATTATGAGGGAATGAGAGTTTGTGGCCGTTCATGCTCGCTCGTATCATATTATATATTATGATGATATTTTGTTGACTTGGTTTTGGTTATGGTTTTGGATTTGGACACTGTGCACAGATTTACAGATATCAGTCTATTATGTAGGTTGACTTGGCCGTACGTTAGTCTTGGGAGAGGAGGGCTAATAAGGCGTAATATGTAAGTGGTGTAGTGTGGTAGGGAGTTAGTCTGTACACACACATACACCATATGCAATATGCCATTTACTATGCTGAGCATCTGTTTGTGTATGTAGTATGGAGCTATGTACCTATATAGTAATGTAGGTAACGCTCTTTCGTGGATTTGTATATTTGAGCTGGGATTCACAGTCCACTGCATGATGTTGTATTTGTGTGTGTGTGTGTGTCTGTGTGTTTGCTCGTCGTTTGTGCGGCTGCTGGTCTAATCGTAATCGTAAGATTTATTTATGCCTCTTACATTTTTGCTTTCAAAAAATCAACAAGAACGAGAGCATAAAAACGTTAAAAGGGAAGGAAAAGTGAATATCTTTTTCCATCTCGGTTTACTTGAGAATTGAGAAGTCGAACAAGTCTGGAAGGCAGGCACATCCTCATCTTCTTCATCATCTTCAAATTTCCATCAGGCAAGGAGCATGGAGCCGGAGCCGGAGCCGGAGCCTCATCCTGAGCAGCTTTAGATTTCTTTTTACTTTTGGACTGAGTGTGACTGACTGAGTGAGACTCACTCTCCGGAGAGGAAGGGAGGAAGCGCGAGGCTATAAGAGTGTACAAATGTACACTCACTCCCATTTATTCAAGTGCATTTCCTATCTCCGTTCAATTTATATGATTTTTATTTCTACATATATACAGAAGGGTAGTATATGCTTAGGGGCCTCTGCATATGGAGAATGTCTGTAGTCAAGTGTGAATGTACATACAGAGCTCATGCACAGCCCAACAGTTGGTCTCCTTTCTCATATAGGTGCCTACCTACTATTTTGCAGTAGTAGTAGTAGTAGTAGTAGCAGTAGTAGTAGTAGTATTATTTTTGCCGCTACTATCAACTGGTACTTGGATAATATGAGGGTATAGTCTGGAGATGTATGTGTGTCTGTATGTGTGGCATGTCTAGCGTGCAATCTGTGTCTGTGTATAATATTTGCTCATGAGGAGAGCATCCACGTCCACATATCCACAATTTAGTTTCACGTAGTTTATCTCTATGGGTATCTCCCTGTCTTTACTCTCTCAGTCTGTGGTAGTGGTTGAAGTTGTAGTGAGAGTATGTGTAATCTGTAATGGAGTATAGGCCTGTACAGCTATACAGTATAGGTATAGGTTGTAGATATAGGAAGCCTGCCTGCCGGAGCCGGAGTACCTGATGGTTTGTTCTTTTCATGTTATGTTAGTCTCTGGACGGAGGATGTGTATGTGAGAGAGAGAGAGAGTCAGGAAAGTCCTTTAAGTTAGCCAGACCACAGATGAGCTGACTAAAGTAAGCGTGACTTAATATTTTATTGCGAATATTGACCTTTTCAAATGCAGTGCTCGCCTTCACTCCACTCACCTGTCTTTCTCCCCTCTTGTTTCATAATATTGCAAAGTAGTAACTGGGAATATGTGATCCAGAGGCAAGTTGTAATATATATGTATCTCATATCTCATTAGTATAATATATTTTACGATATTATCGGCATCGGCCTTATTATTATTTTGTCGACTTGGACTCTGCAATGCGAAATGCCAAACTCTGCTCAAGCCCAAGTCCAAATCCAAATCCAAGTCCAACATAGTCCATGTTCTGAATCTTGAATCTTGAATTGGAAGTAGTGGAAGGTAAACTAGAACTATATAGTCAGTATCAGTTGTCAGTATTAATGAATCAGAAGTAATTTGCTCTGCTTTTTTTCCCTTTCATTCTATATAATTTTCACTTTTGCCTTTGACTCGGCTATATGCTCCAGTGTATGTAGGTAAAATTTCTATATACTCAAAACTTGTTGGTTGGTTAGTTGAGTTGAGTTTTGGATTGGGACGAAATTGCATCTGATTCTTTTATCTAACCTCTTTCTTCTCTTCCCTTGAATTTGGTGTGTGTACACGTTTAAAAAGCACTCGCTGCACTGCCTATGCACTACTCATATAGCTTTGTACAAGAGAACAAGTTAAAAGGGAACGAGGAGCAGTAGTATTAGTGGTATAGTAGTATAGTACCAGTACCAGCAGCAATGCCATAGTACTCCTAGGCCTAGAATGTTGTATCCCTATGGGGCAAAATTATTTGAGCTAATTTAGTTTCAGCTCTGCTATTTTTACCTTTTATTTTTGCCCTTTCCGCATGTTCACAATTTACTTTTTGTACTGTTGTGTTCGTATTTTTTTTTGTGTGGGAGAGATGAAACGTGGGGAGTGATCAATGCTTTCATAACTGGAAATTAAATATCTACATTTTCATTCCCTTTCTTCCTGATTTTGTGTACTCATGCTGACCGAATCTATGATTCTGTGACTCCTCTCTCTGATGTTCTTATTCATTCTATAAGCATTTGTTCACCATACGATCACTCCCCTCTCCTGACTTTTCTGACTCAGGTTCCATGAACCTTTGAACCTTTAATAAAAAGGACTGAAATGGTCAACGATGGTAGTTGGTAGTTACCAAGAAGTTTTCACAGAACTCCACACCGACCCTCATTTCTTTTTTTCTTATATATATATTTCTTCTCGAGCATGGATTTGTATGCAGAATGGAATGTACGGTGAAGCAATACAAATCTGTACTCTCTCTGCTATGCCATGCAATGGTAAAAAGATTTCGCCGGGCAAAATCTACTCGTTAAAGCTTGGGAGTAAAGAACGATTTTTTTTGCCTGTACTCATTTTTTTCCCCCAATTCTTCTGGTTGAACTGCTCGCCGTTCGTCGTTCGTCGTTCGTCGTTCGTGGAAGGCAGTAAATACAGACTGAGAGGGAAGCTAATAGAAAATACAGCAGTAGTGTCTGTGTGTATGTGTTTCTAGCAAGGACGGAGCTAGACAGAGATAATCAGCCTTTTATGACCCTTGACTTCACGCGTATGGAATTGTTTAACAAAAATAAAATCGCAAAAGGCTCATGCTATGGAACTGTGTGTGTACACTACAGTCATTTTGACTATAGTTCCATCTCCATGGTAAGTGGTGCTAAAGAAAATGAGGGGGGAAAACAAGGGCCTATCTCTAGAATCTACAATGATCAAAGGACACATAAGAAATATATAAAAAATTATATAGCCCTATTTACTCTGTTGTATGTTACAATATACTGATCCACTCCCCACTCAACGATAACAACTTAACTCACTTGAAATGGAAATCAAGTCTAAATTATTTTTGCCCCGTGAGGATAGAAAATGAAAATTATTAGTTTTAAATTGATCATGCTTGCTGTCTACTGTAAGTTGTAAGTTGTAAGTTGTTGAGTTGGGTTTTTTCTTCTTTCTTGTTTCATGGCAGTTAGGTAACTATACGCTCCATCACTGCACATTGAGTATTATAGCAAGAAGTTGAAAAATTTGTTCCGGCTAATTGTGTGCAGATGGGCCATAGGCTTTGATGTAATGATAACAACAATACTATTTTCATTTTGAAGTGACAATACCACTTACACTGAGAATTTAAAAACCATATTTAAACAGTATGGTCAACTTCAAAAAACAATTGTTGGCATTTTGAAAAATTAATGCTTTTAATGGATTTAGATTTAGTGTGTTTTTAAAAATATTTAATCTCAAAAAATTTGCAGGTAATTATTACATTTTTTTTAAATATAATTTTTCTAATTTAAAAGATAACAAAAATTCAACAAACCAAAAGTGTGAAAATTGAGCAACTTAAATTGAAGCAATTTTGCGCGTATTTTGTTTTTTGCGCATAGAAGTTGTTATTGCTTCATAACCTATGATACTTTTATGTTATCAACATGTACACAAGGAATTTGGAATTTGCCAAAAGGCTTTCCACAGTGTCAATACCGGCATTATTTTTTTCAAGGAAAGTGGCTTCTCCGTTGAAACAGGGTTTTTGATTCATACTTCCTCCTTGCACGAGAGAATTATCGAGTCAATACAGTAACAGATAATAAGACATGGACGTGTAATTACCTTCACCACACTTTGTCCTGAGGTCAGAGAAAATTCATTGTGGTCAAATGTGATGATGTCACTTACAATTTCCCTAAGACAGAAAGTACAGTACTAATGTATGCAGTACTAACAAAAAGATGTGTGAGATGGAATTTAGAATAATTGGACTTGATTTGGAATTTTTTGTTGTGTTTGTTAGAAGAAAACTGAAAACATTGAACTCAAACAATACAATCAAAAATCCAAATTCCAAATGTACAATGGAAATTATTATATGGAAATATTGCATGGTAATAAACATACCAAGAAATTAGATAGCATAACAAACTAGTCATTGATTACTACATCCCCTTATAGCCTCTTCTCTATCTAAAATGTAAATTATAAACCAGAACCAGGCTGCCTACGTGGTTTACAATAATTGTTTTCAAAATGTGTACAACAAATAAAAATGCACACTTTTGCTTTGCTTTTATTATCACAGTGTATAGAACTTCCATTGCCGGCTTCCCGGTTCATTCATACAATTATTCTTTTGTGTGTGTGTGTGTGTGGGATGAGTGTGACTGTAGGATTTCAGACGGCTTAAGCTCTAAACACTAATAAAAACATTTTTTTATGACTGCTCCTGCTTATTACTACTCAGTTAGTATTCAAAATTGTGATTTGTAATTTGTTTACATATTCTTTTTTTTTGGTATGTTTAAAGCATATTTCAAATCTTATTCCATTTAGGTATGAAAAACTGTAAATTTCTATCCTATCGCAATTTGCCTACTATGCGTATATGCAAACAAAAACTAATCCATTAAATTATTTATCAGCCTACCTACTTCACAATCACGCAAATAATGAACTAAATCCCTAAAATCAAGTACAAAATAAAACATGAATGCAAATGGTATATTTTACTTTAGTGAAAAAATTTTATATTATTTGTGTTCATTTTTTCTCAAATTGCCTTTAGTATTTTCGTGTGAAATTTCGTAGCAACTCCAAAACAAAAAATTAGAAATTAAAACGTAAAAAAGATGTGGGAACTTTTTCGAATTTTGACCGTACATAGCTGACATGATAAGTATATAGGTGTCAAATTATTACGTACGCTACATGTACCAAGATTAAAATGCTGTCAAATTTTTTGTTTGATATTTAATTTTATTAAGTTATATACCTACTACATTATCTGCAGCAGTATTGTATAGTAGCATGGGCCGTGGCTTCGTCTTCACACGACTTACATATCCTAAACAATTACTAAATAATTCATATTAAACGTTTGACCAAAATAATTACAGGGAGAAATGAATTGTAGGTTTAACCTATTTGTATTTGCAACGTCCATATATTATATGGCTGCATGTGTATAGAGGATTTGGAAAGATGTACTTTTCAAATTGCTTTCGCTAGATTTAATTTAATTGTTATACATTCCGCAGGATATATAGTAATAGCCTGGTACTGGTAAGCCCAACTTCATATTCATATTCAGTTTCAATTATCAGCAGCAACGTCTTCATCCTCATCTATTACAATTAATCCTCAAGACATTGCAATTGGCTCCATTATACTTAAACCAGCTGATATCTATTATTCTGTATAGAAATCTTGTTCCTTCCAAAACACGTTTATTAAATTAAATAATAACTAGAATTTAAGGCTACCTTAATGGACGGGAGTAAAAAAAAAAATAACCAACGTTGGAAAGGATATATGAATTACAGGTATAAATCTCGGATTCAGAGATTTAGAATACTTTCAAATGAGAGCATCATGATCATCATCATCATCGTCAACCTACTTGACAGCTCCTAAATCCTACCGCGTGCGTTTCTTTTTCATATATAATTTCCTGTCATGTGAAAACTTTTAAACTGGGATTATGGCTTAATCATATTAGTGCATTAACTTACACTATGAGGACGACGACGACGAGGTTGTGCGCTGAGCGTTAGCGTAGGACACAACACACAAGAGACACGTAATACTTTGGTGGCAGGCAGGTGTATGTATGTCTATATGTTTACACAATTAGTCAGAAGTAAGACAGCGTAACACATACCTACTAACTACCAAGATGAAAAAGAAGACGACGACGACGACGACGA
>JAQFZE010002962.1:0-13453 GCA_034695245.1 Dicyrtomina saundersi | reverse complement strand
AGTGCGGTCTACAATCCAGATGTCAAAAATCCTCGAACTCCTAATTTAAGTATACATATCATGAATCCAACCGTCATGTCGGCTGGCGCGCCAGACTTTGCTTACGATATTGTTTCAATTGCAGAGTATTTATCTATGTATAAATGCCTACTACAATATACGTGAATGGACCATCATATACAACTATTTGGCCCATATGTCAAGTGTTAATCCTAAGCGCCAACAATAAATACAACCAGACCACATCAAACGTTCTCTATATTTCGTAGAAAAAGAGCAAAAATGTCGATACTGCTAATGCGTGAGGGTTTTACATCTTTTTTATATTTATTTTGCAGGATTATAACAGCTGTAGACATTTTGCATGCTATTTTTATTTTCCATAAAAATGCCGAAAAAATCAATAAAAGATGTCCAGCACTACAATTTATAATTAATTACATTTATGTGCATTGGCTCTGACATCCTTCAATATATTCGACTTTCACTTTCGGCAAGCAAACCCCACCAATGTTTCCAACAGCCTAGCCACATCAATCACTTGGCCCTCCTTTTTGGTAACTATCCAACCCGAAACGCATATAACATACACCACTGGTGATCATAAATGACTGTATAATTACATTAATTTTTATAAAGCCCAAGTCTTCTACGTAGAGTTTTAATTGCCGATGTGGAGAGACAGTGAGAAACTCTTATTGCACTGCACTGGTACTACAAAGCAGCATTTGCTCAAAGTACACAGTAACATACAAGCACTGCAGTGCTCTGGTTATTATTATTATTATCAAATAATTTGCCGCCTTTCGATTACCATGTTTATCAGCACATACATTTTAGCCTAGGTAGATATAATTTAAACAAGTGCTACTGGTTCGTTCAGGGGTAATAAAAAAAGAACACTTACCCACGTTTGACTTTGCAAAAGTCAAAAGCCATGGTTCTGTAGGACAAGGCCTTTTCGTTCAAGTATCTCGCATAGCGCCGGATGAATGGCGAAACTTCATAACCTGATGTCAATCAAAAATCAAAGTACAATTAAATCCTTGCATTTTCCCGTGCAAAATAAAATAATAATACCAAATCATAATCACGGAACCAATCAAAACATTGTTAAAATGAATTTGGAATCAAAGTGAGCAATCCCAAGCAACTTGACCAACTAATTTCAAGAACCAAAGAGGAGAGAAACGTTACAGCATCAAAAAAATAAATACCTTCCACACCATGCCATTAATTAAGTCGCGTTTTTATACAGGTTTTACCAAAAAAAGGTCACAAAGCGAGAAAAATATTTTTACAAAAAAATTACGAATATAAACATAATTATACAGCAGGGAATTGGGAAACCTCGAAATCAAAACACATTCTGCGATACTTTTTATCTGCGTAAGGTTTAAAAATATGCAAAGTAGGTACTTAGGTAGTCTGTTGTTGGTAATGATGGATAGCTTGAACTAGTTTATATTAATGTAGCCACTAAAAATATTGTTTTTTCTGAATAATTATTTTTGCTAAAAAATTCTTCATTTTAAATTCTAAAACATGTAAGCATTGAAATATAGTACCTTATGCCTTATGCATCCACCCTTAATATATTATCAAAGTTTGACGCTTAGCTTGAGGTTGAACATATGAATTCAAAGGTAATTATGCATTTTAACATTGGAAAATGGTGGTGATATGTATGCATATGAATGGAAGATTCATGTCAGACACAAGTCACACAAGCAAGGATTTCCATTTCCATGGATGGTTCACAAAAGGCTATATTACACATTCAAAATTATTTTTAATCCAAGGTTCACCAACTAGCAACTCAAAGATAATGCTGACAATGGGATTATGCTGATTCAACTCCATGCAGGCAGACACAGTGTGTAGATATGTACTTTAGCTTTTGTTCTGTGTAGAGAGCTACAGTAACAATGTGGCGACAGCCTTTTTTACCCCAATAAAATATAAATATCAGAATCCACACTGCTTTGTACTGTTTATTGGGTCTAGGTTGACTGTACGAACCCTTCCCACTATCAATTTAATAAAAGAAAGAAGAGTATGTATATAAGTATGTACTCACTAAAATTGCAAAGGATGCGTGAAAATGTAAATTGACTGAAACCAACCAACACCATTACCACAATGCTCTCATATACACACAGGTACGTACTATGTAATAAACAAATACGTGGGCTTACTTTCTTATACACATACATAGCTACTCAACAGAAGTTCATGAGTTTGCATTTACTCTTGACAACACGAAACAATTAGCAACTTCACAGTTTGAATGTAAATTACCAAAAGAAAATAAAGGTGCACTTAAGTATACACGGCTCTGCTATACTAAGCAGGACATAGTCTCCAGGCAGCATGATTATTCACTGTACAATACCAAGCCATCAACGTAATCGAATTTCATGTCATGAATTTAATGTATAAACGTATCTCCTCCAAGTTTCATATTGGAGCGAAATACAGAACAATCAGAATGATCGAATACTATAAATGTTATATTCTTAGGCGTTTATAGTACACTATATAGTGTTAAATATTGTTTAAGACTGGCTGATGCAATTTTATTCGATATATTAGTGTAATTATAGGCACATATATACAGGTTCATCTATCTAGTAAGTACATATACCTATTCAACAAGAGCAATCCACAAAGCCTGGTCAGAGTCAGAGCGAGCGGTATTCGGTTTCGGATTCTACTTCACTGTGAATGAAACTTGTAAACCATTTACAAGAGACAACTTTTAAATTCGAGAGTGGCCCTCGTAATTTACTACTGAGCGTTCATTTTCAGCTGATATTTAATTAGTTCTAGCAGCGTAATTATTTTCATTTCCCTGCTATTCCCTTCTAATTAGCAAAGCACACCGCACAAAAAATAGGCTAATGACATATACCTACATATTAAGCGAAACATACAAGTATTAGGTACAGTCACAATTCAAAAAGGAAAAAAGTGTGTTTGTTTTTATGATCAACTATGTATCAATAATTGTGCGCCACACGCTAAAACATCTTAAAAACCAAGCGCTGCCAATTCATTGAATAGTTGTCATTACGGGACCCAAGAAGTAAAACTTTTAAGCTACAAGCATTTCATCATATTATGTTTCATACTGAAATGAGCTGGAGAATGTAAAGACATGGACAAGATGCAACTTGATCAATAAATAATTTATATATTTTGTAATGATTTAAATATGTAAGCCCTATCGATTTTGAGTAAAATAAAGCGTATGAACTATAAAGATTGCAAGTTTTAAATCCCGAAACCGATTCAGCCAATATGATACGACTTCAAATCGGCGTTAAATTAACAAGGCGTTTGTAAAGGCAATGAACTTTTACTTAAATTCACTTCAATAACATAATCTGCTCTAAATTCCAAAAGCCTGAACCTGGATCAAATTACATTCGGCTTTGATTGAGTGAGATTGATACGTACATGTAAACAGTTACATCATACCACACCACTCTGTATATATACATAGGTAGATAGCATGTAGGAGAGATAATACAAATACATTCTTCCCAGTGAGCCTTTGCAATACTTACGAAATCGAAACGTAAGCTTTGCAACATCAACCTATTCTGTCAGTAACCGTAACACTGTGAACACGAACTAATTGGATTAATTAAGAGCAAATAGAAAGGCAACTAAAAATGAAGGAAGGCGAAGGCAACATCTTGTTCTATAGGAAATGCATTCTGCTCTATTTACTCAGAATTCTCATTTGTCAGTCAAAACAAATCATAAGTTTAGAACGATAATAGTTATCTTTGAAGTTCATCATCGGTGCTCCCACAGATTCCAAAATAGTATTATGTGTGGTGGGAGGAAGTCGGCAAAAATAGAATATTTTCTTATCTAACAGGCATGTACATCCGTAGGTAGCTCATACAAAATTAACAATATAATATAGTGAGAACTACACATTTTAGTTTTGGATAGCTCCACCACTGATAGTATACAAAGTCTCATATTTTAGATTCGACTTAATACTTTGTTATACTGCATTTATGTGTACACACACTACCTAGTTAACCTAGTTAGTTTTTAATAAAAATTATTCAATTCTGATAGAATACAACAACAATGAAGATTACTGTACAAATCCTCATGAGATGAAACTATGAGACGCAGATTAATTTGGCTGGAATTTTTTTGCCATTTTTATATCTGCAGCAAACAAAATGACGATGTTTACCTACACATTTATTAAAGCACCTGCTTACGTCCACCCATTAGTTTGCTTACACTAAAAAAAAAACAGCACTGATGTCATACATGTATACCTTAATTACTAATTGGACCCACTCCTACTTGTCAAAGTAGTCTTTTAGTGGGTTAGTTAGTGAAGTAAACGAACATGGAAACAAAAATTTGAGGAACAACTTAATATTTTTCGTATTCTGTGGAACAATAACTATACGCAAGAGCAGCTGCTGTAAACAGTACAGTTATTCCTACGAATCTTGAATGAATGTGATCCCAGTGATAGTAAATATTAATTATGTTTATCCATATAATAATACTACAGATGCCTACCTATACGCATAATATCTAGGTAGACATATTGCAGCATCTCCTCAAAGAATGAATCTTCTTTACATGCTCAATGTTAGTACGCTAAACAAAAGGTAGCTTTGTAGATGGGAAGTTATGATCTAGAGACCCACATCACATAGTGCACAGTCTCACTACAGTTGTCAAATGCCATATGACGACAAGATGCAATTAATTTAATCTCTAATTACAAGCATTGTGGTCTACAATCTTAGCTGGATCGTACATTCATTACATTCCGTATTAAATAATAGAAAGCACCTAACCGACTCGACTTGCAGACATAGACTACCGAGTTTATATTTTTGGACTAGTGCAGAACAAATTATAATTCTATCATGAGGTACCTTCAGCCTCATTCCAGTTAACAATTAAATTGAATAGCTGAACCTTTGAGACCTGCAGCGTGTAGAATATATCGACATTTTATAAGCCATAACAATTACACACAAAAAATGCAGCATCCTCGCATAAATTAAATTCTGTAACTGACATGTGATTTAATATCATCCCTAATAACATGTTATTATGCTCAGTCTTCTCACTAGTCAGTTGAACTGATGTACAAAGAATTATATAGTATAGGTAGTTCAATGTCACGAGAAAATGCAGCTCAATCATGGAATTTAGCAGATGCTCCAATTAACAAATAAAGGTAGTATACATTCAATAGTGCGACTACTAGTACAAACTGCAAACTACTACACCGCTATAATATAGATGCACACTTGTATAAGACAACATGTATGTACCGTAAATGTGCAAATAAGCGCCTGGGCGCGTATTAATTTTTTTGGAATGACAGCCTATTGCAGTTTATTCGAGATCAGGCGCATATTTAATTTTTGAAAGTGTACTGCCGAAAAATGAAGCTAATTCATACAAAATTATGTCTAAAACCACAGTTTTTGTGTTGTATTTCATTAAAGTGTTCATTAAATGTATATTGGAGTTTACTTTTACCAAATTGTTATTCTACTGTCATACTGTCATTCAGCTATTTTAAATATGCTCTATAATGCTTCTAATATGCGTAGGGTTTATTTATATCCCGCGGTTGAGCCCCCAGCACTTATTAAATTTTTTGGAGTGACAGCCCGGCGCTTATTTGAGACCCGGCGCTTCATTTATGGTACTTACGACTGACGAAACTGTGTATAGTATGATCATAAAAGAAAGATTTTTTCCATAAATATTTTCAAGGAAATTCAGATTTTGCTTTCTCTTTCAGTTTAGTTCACAATTTAAATACGGTCAAAATCTCCAAACTATGCGATATGCCTAGTCAAGTAGATGATTTACGACACATTTTTAGAGTACAGTTGGGCATATGCATATGATGCAGGATGCACAATACAGATTTCAATGAGAAGTTATACTAAAGCATACGACTGCTAAGTCACTCACATGTCAGCCTAAAATGTTTCAATTGAAGGCTACAACAATTTCTGTGGTGTTGAAGTAAATTAATTAGGCTTACAGTAGCTATATACATATAGGATTTCATGCTTTGAACTGTAATAAAAGCAACCGTGTTCCTCAAATTAACTTAGTAATTAAACTAACGATCAATGCAAAGAATCATCCCAAATTTGTTGCTTACACAGCCCTACTACTAATATGAATGTGTTATGATTTGGTGTATTTAAAAACCACATCTGACTTTCCTTATTATAGTATAGTTTTTTTTATCTTAAGCTTATAAATTCTTAACAATTTTATTTTGATTTCTACTTTCCTAATCGGTGAAGAAAAAATAAAAAAGTAAAAGTAACGAATAAAAATTAGACACAGGAAAATAGAATTATTTTTCAGCACCTGGATTTAGAATAATTTAGGTTAATATACTATAGTTCATTAATCAACCATCTAATCTACGAATATCAACTAAACTAAGAAGAAATTTGCATTAGAAGCTATAATTGCTACAAACTAGAAATGCAGAGGTACATCGCTAGATAACTAGAACTATTAGAGGCGTCTATGAGCGTATTAAGACAATTATTTATTATTCCTTTCGCTACTGGGTTTATAATAAGCGTTGTAATAAAATTTTATTTGTTTATTGGGAACGAAAGTACAAGACGGTAAAAAGAGATCATGAATTACCAAGTCTCGGTCCGGCCGCTGTAGATGGATAAGACATAGGGAGAAGCGTGCACATAAAAAGTATTTGTAATTATCACTTAAATTATTATATCAAGAAAACTACACGTATGGATATATATATATATATTTGTTAATTAATTATGCATATTTTTATATCTCTAAAGTTTACAAATAATGTAATGCTCCAAATGTTAATGAATCATATTTGTGCTGTACTGTAGACGATAGCAATTAACTCTGCAATATTATATTCCTACTCCTGCAAATAATTTAATACCAGGACAAACATCCTCCTATATCTGCAATCTGTAGGACACTATAATGATAAGTGCACAGTACACAATAGATTTCAATACTTCGTAATAAATTTACTTACTAATACATAATATTTGTTATGTTTTACACAGATTCTAAACCATCGACAACCAACGACTAATACGACTAGCAAATGCCATTTACCTATATTAAAATGATACCATAGCACATATATGTATGTCCGTCCGTGGGTACATAAACATTTTTCATTATTGTATCATGGGGTTTAGCCTATAAAATCTTTTAATAGTTCATTCCTACTACTGATCATAATACTAATAATGAATGGGCATATTAAACTTAATGACTATTGAAAGATATGTACGAAGTTCGCTAAAATTCAATGACAATAACAACATTTAAACGAATCTGGTATTTGACTATTACCATATGATTCAGAGGCAACTATCTAAGTATACAGGGAGAAGCATATAAATTATTTGAAACGGCTAAAAAATTGATACATATTCATCGAAATTTTCACCTGCCAATGAAAGCAACTGTAAACTTAAGTTCATGACCTATACAATTACGCACGGATTTTTAAGTCTAGTCCGATCTGCAATATATACTGAAAACAGAAAGCATTATAGTAATTAAAATACAACTCACCCTGAGGATTGGATTTGTCTAAGAAAGATGATAGTTGAAACGTGCAATTGCTAGACGCCAAATACTGCGTAAACCTCTGTAAAATAAAATGAATGTTTTTATTAGTAAAGTCCGCAAAATCACACAACCAAATGAATGCTTTGGAATACCAATCAATGATAGAGCTAAACTACAGCTGTAAAACAAAAAATGTTGTTACCTCATTTCCGTAGCACATTAAATGATGCACAGTTACTAGAGCTTTGAATACAACGACCCAACTGGTATTTTGTGACCTTTCTATGAGTAAATTGGCCAACTGAAGTATAGAAACATTTGGTTCGTTTGTACAGTGAACCAAATCTAAAATAAAAATAAAAAGTAATAATTACAACCATGTATGTGGTATAGTATGCCAAACTGCGCTACAATTAATATTATTAGCCTGCGCTTTTATTTTAAATCGGTACATATTACAGATTCTAGTGCAATGCACATACATCCTCTCAAGAGTACGACTTCGGGTTAGCGGTTATAAAAATTTGTTAAACTTCATAAACGTTGAATTCAAAGAAAGATCAATTTTGTATTGCTAAAGACTGAAAGAGGCAAAAAAAGAAATAATCATATTTGGTATCCTGGCTATCCCGGTAGAAATATAATGGGTTTTATCTCAGTTTATCACTTTAGAACTATTCTCTGTGGAGTTAAAATTTCTTTTTTCGAACTTATTCTTAATTACACTAAATATTTCACTTTCTGATTTACTACTACCCTAAAAAAAACTAGGGAGTAGGGAGTTTCCTCCATTCCTGCATGATTTCTTGAATTTGAATACCTTTTCAGTTGGTGAGAAAATAATACAACATGAGATATGTAACTTAAAGTTGAATCTTTGCAGTTTCGAAAATAATACTCAGCACAATTACTTGAGAGTTATAATATTGCACATTTTCACTGATAACTTAAAGTTGAAATAATAAAATTCAAAAATTCATAAAACTTACAGTCAAGATGCTTTTTCTTAGGTGGACCTAACTCCTCAGTCGTTGCTTTACATACAGCTTTGGCAAGTCCTTGACCAGCCAAAGAATGCCGAGCTGACAGGAATCTATCAGTTATTGTCTGTCCAGACATTTTATCTTCAAGATACTGATGTGAAGGATTGTTCAACGCAAATTTTAGAATAAAAACGAAGATTCGGAGCGAGAAACAGATGGCCGAATATAATTTTTACCACCCCGTGCTTCAGACTAAAATATTAAACACACAAACAAGTAACTAAATTACAAAAGTGCCCATATATACAATTACTTAAAACTTCATAAATTCTATATTCAATATCTGACGTGAATTATATACAAGTAATAACTAAACACAAGAACTACAAGTATGTGATAAAATGCGAAGAAAGAATTACGCCCACTATTATTTACACAGTCAAAAGTTATAACTTTTCAAACTTGTAACCAGTCTAAACTTGAGAATAAACGGATGAGTTTACAGCTTATAGTTGTTTTATTTTGTTACTCTCATATCAGCTCCAAGTTTTTAGCTCGGTCGGTACCAGTATGCCATGCATTAGCATTTATTAGTTAGGTGGAGGTAAAACATTTACACCCGAAAATTGTAAGGTGTACTGCCAAGAAGAAGAGTGAAGAGTTATACATTTCAGCCACGATATTCTAATATTTGATGGGTGACTAGGTCAAGCACTAACTACACATTATAGATTTGGAATAGTACTCGTTAATCTACATTTAAAGAACATTTTAACCTCTCAAACCTTAACAATGAAGTTAGAATGTGTAGCATTGCATAATTACATTGAGCATGATAAGGATAAGGAATCAGGACGGCTACAAGTCATAAGTTGGTGAGATGGTTTCAATGAATATTTAAACATTATCGCCCATTAGTTAGTACATTCGTCATACGCTGTACGTGGTTACTGACACCATCAAAATCATCGCCGGAATTTCCTATCGAGTTCTTCCAAAACTCCGGAGTACTCCTAAAGAACGTTATCCTTAATTTAATTAAAGAAAGGCTGATTACTCTAGATAAGGTCAAGGTCAAAGGAATGAGTACGAATTCAAATCCCGCAAACAAATATGCAAGGGAAAAAAACGAGGCGAACTGTAACCAAGCCTAAATTAATACACAAATATCAAATATACAAATCAATTGTACAGACAACAGATGATATAGACAAGAAACAAACTTACTTGACTACACAGCAAAACTGAAGAGGGATTTGAGTGATGAAAGAGCTGAAACGAGTATATTATTACTATCAAATTCTTATTCAAAATCCATCATGATGACAGAATTTGTAGTGTTGTCGTAGTCGTAGTGTAGTAGCGAGGATATATTTCCAGCTTTCACTAAATTATAACTGCACCTATATATAGGTAAGTACACCAACCAAGTCACAAAATGCCCAATTTTACTTCACACAACACTTTAAGAGTTGAAGAGATAATTATTGTTACATAAAGTTGTTTCAATCATCATTACGTTTTTTTATAACAAAATTAAAAACTCACACAGCCACCAACACCAACAACTTTAACTAACAAACAAACCACCACACACTCGGTTAAAACAAAAAGTGAAATAAAGGATATAGTTGACTTGAGTTTGACACAGGTCCACTTCCACAAATAAGTTATCCGTCCACTCCACACTCAGTCAGGACAGACAGTCAACTGGACAACTGTTAAATGCGTTGACAATCGATTCCCTCACACACGCCTACCCTTCTTCCCATGGATGACAGGTAGACACTGGAATTGGAATCCTATTCTAATGTTCTCGACAGAGTCAGTTGAAGCTAGTAGGCCAGAGTGGTTCACCTCACTTCACCTGAGCTTTAACTTTAATAACGTTATGTGGATGTATATACGTCCATGTACCATTAATCCGACTACTCCTTTCCTTTCCCTACCAACATCCAACAAAACAACTGCTCTCTGGTCTCTTTTAAATAAGATGAATGAATAAATTTTGTTTTTAGAAGACTGTACTTTTTCCTGATAGTATCCACACGGAATCTTTATACGCCCCTTTCAATATTCCTGTGCAGGGTGTAGCTTCGGAGCAAAAATAATTTAGCCTTTAATAGACCTCAATCTCCAACACCAATACATCTGCAAAAGTCACGATTTATTAGACTTTCAAATGCCCCAACAATTCTGAGATAAAATGTTAAATACTTTTGAGGAGTTACGCGATACAATTATGTACACCTATTAATGCAATATCTATCAGATACAATTATTATCAATGGAGCATGACAGGACTGAAAATAATCATAAAACCTTTGGCCCATTCAGCCAGCAGAATTTTTTATGTTTGCTTTTGGCTTTGGCTTGTGCTATTGGAGTCGACGTCGTTTGCCGTACCATCGCCATCCGTCCACATACACCCTTTACTATGTACATACTTACGTACTACCAGTACGTCTCATCCCTGGAAGTGGCATTAACACCAGCAATTTCGTTACCAAATATACACAGAGTGCAGTCGGGTACGGGTGGCCTAACCAGCCTACTAGTCAAAGTGTGCTATCTTTTTTACTTTACTATAATATTATATGCTTTTGAAATGTCAAATATTCTTGCACTCTACAAAAAACTGTAGAAAATATCTATACTTACCAGAAACGACCTATGACAAATTTAGTGTCCTTAGCGCCATCTTTGTTTCAGTCTTTGTTCATGTGTGCAGATGGGATGAAAGGTACAAGTCTTAGGAACGTAATGTAAAATACTTCTGAATTTAAGAAAAAGATCTCCGATGTTGTTTCAATTTTAAACTGTGTGAGTTAATTACTTTAAGTGCTTCAAATCGACACCTTTGCATAATTTTTGTACTCACTGATATTAATGTCATGTATGCTGTATGTATACATTTTATTCTAATTATTGACTTCCTAGTTAATGACAATGACTTAATTAATAATACTTGACTGATTTGGATTTCAGACAAAATAAAATAAAAACGTCAGCATAATAATATTATAATAAATAATTATAATTATTATTTAACAACTTAACAAGGAAACAGAATGGCTACAAATATTACTATAAAAAATTATTCATCGCTGTTTACCTAATTTGTGTAATAGGAATAATAGGACTCCAGGAACTGTTTCAGAACATAACAAATCCATGACGCTTTTGCAGCAACGACATAAAGTATGTATTGCCAATATTACCATTGCCATTACCATATTAACTTGCCAATATTATATTATTGCCATGTAAGTACCAGGTTTCTGTGTCATTAATCACTGTTTTACTTACATGTGCCTGTGGTTCTGTGTTTGTATTTTTCAGGTTTCGAATGCAGCCACTTTATTGTTTAGTGTATCGTTTTCATGCAAGATACTGCTATGAACAGTTTAGTAGACGATCACGATACTGACTATAGTGAGTAGATGATAAATAATAAAATACATCTAGGTAGGTATGCTACTTACTTACTTAAGACAGGGAATGAGCTTTTGCTCTTATTATAATAATATAATACTAAAATACTAAAATTGGGTATACCACTTAATCCAGCGCTCGTGTGCAATTTTACGGAGATGGGGGGTGATGTTTCATTAAATCAAAAGCATAGATATAGAATGTACCTACTTAAGTACTCCGAAAAGTCTCGGTGCGGAAATAACATCTGCATCATTTTACCTAGTTATGTTATTCAATAATTAAAACGTCAAGCATTTCAAATGCCACAGTCCATAATGGATCACTTTCTATTAGCAATTAGATGCGTTACGATTTTCTGAACTATTATTTATTAGATCAGATCATGGCTTATTTAGTCAAATCGATTTTCCTATTTTTATTTTTCCTTAGCATTGCACATTGCGTGTGTCAGCGATAGAGCGCGGTTTACCACATTAAAACACGCAACATAAAATCAAAAGAATCAAAGAATGTGTAATTAATTTACGTGTCATGATTCCAAGTGATTTGGGGTGGGCAATAATGGACGCATAGAGGCTTGTACACATTAGATTTCCTTCTCACGAGACTAGGGAAATTCATTATTTATTTCGATAGATAGACATAACACACTATGTAAGTACAGCAACTACAGAATGTAATTTTTATGTAAGTGTATTAAAGTTAGACTAAATGTTGTAATTTTGTATTATGTCATTAAGTGTAGTACTTACTGATGGAACAATTATTTACAGCCTGCAATACTGCGTAATACAATAATACATAATAAAAACTTGTTACATTTACAACTGCATGCCACTTGAGGGGGTCTCCAAAACATGTGTGTGATTAAAGTCTTGTCTAGTTTTATTTGCCCCTACAGTTAGCATGGCTGGCTCTAAATAGGATGATAATATGGGTAAGGTCCTTTCTAATAACTGCGCAATTTATGTAGGTTTTCATGGTAGACAAGATTATTAGAATTAAGAATAAGCAAATAACTGAAAAAAATTTCAGCATCAGCAATTAAGCCCGCTAGAGAAAGTTCATTTAGTATGTAGATAAAATAATAAATAAATATGATTTTAAACTAAATACTTGCCATATCCCTAATTGTGAACTAACTAGTAAGGTTGATCCGCATGAAAATAGTAAATCTTTCTATGGAAAACTGCTTGCGTAGGCGATTTATATAGTACAATAGTACAGGTCGTAGGTCATAGGTAGGCACTAGGAAAACCTATTACTCTCTAATAAATGTGCTATGGAGCCGCGTATTTTAACTTTTAAAGAGTGTAAGACGTAGTAGAGTTTGGGTTTGGGTACTGTTGTTTAGTTCTTGGACGTAGTTCTGGAACTAATCGTATGACCACGGAACTAACTAAGAACTAGAACTA
>JAQFZE010002961.1:0-13454 GCA_034695245.1 Dicyrtomina saundersi | reverse complement strand
GTTCTATTTACATGTTTTTGAAAAGTGTAAAATGTTCTATTTACATGTTTTTGAAAAGTGCAAAATGTTCTATTTCCTTGTTCTTGAAACTTGCAAAATATTCTATTTAAACGCTTTCATGATCAAACAATATTTCAATATTTTTGTAGATATTGGATATTGTTTTTTGCTACAAATGAATATGTGTCATTTTGGTTCTTCACATACGATATACATGATGAAGCACTAGATAAACTTCTAAATATTTACTTGTAACTTCCAAACTTGAGGGAAATTATTGGTCCATATTTTTTCTTGAGTGCCAATAAACTTTTGCTTAGATGATGTCCTAAAAATGGGAGATGACCAAAAATGGGTATCTGCCATGGTGGTCCTTCAAAATAATTAAATATTGGCATTGTGTTAATAGTTGTAATCTTGTAATTAAATAATTTTTGGTATACCCATAGTCTTTATACAGGTCCGTGCATTATTACAGGGTATACGGTAGGTACGTAATTTAATGTGGCCCGTATTTGGCCAAGAGACGTACCTGGTGGAAGCCTGGGATTCTTTGATCGGCCGCGGCCGTAGAGAAATATTAAGGTAATCACAATAATCAAAGCCACCAAATACATAGTCATATTAAGCAGTCAATAATATTCTACAGCACTGTTGTTTTTTAAGCAAATAAATAAATTTAAGCACTATCTTTACACTTTCAACTTGTGTTACTATACTAGTCTGTAATATTGTCCAGTCTGTTT
Source organism: Dicyrtomina saundersi (assembly GCA_034695245.1). Lineage (NCBI taxonomy): Eukaryota > Metazoa > Arthropoda > Collembola > Symphypleona > Dicyrtomidae > Dicyrtomina > Dicyrtomina saundersi. The sequence goes on along the minus strand of JAQFZE010002961.1, from coordinate 12,708 downwards.
TTGAATAAAACTCGTTTTTAATATAACAGAGAATTTATTTCATTAAGTAAGTTGACCCAATTGGTCTTAAGGCACTTTTAACGATGCGTGTCTTCTAATTCTTAATGCAATGTTATTACAGCTCGACTGTGAAATGTAGTAATTTTGACGTTGCTGACAACAACATAGTTAAAGATGCAAAAAATGAATCATACTGCTTGGCAAATGTCAGGTGTTTTAAATACTCACATCGTAAAGCCAAAGGTTCAAGGAAACTGTCAGGGGTGGAAGGTGGAATAGGAGCTGGAATAATCTGGGGTTTGGAGTTTGGAGTGGGCGTTGAAGGTGTCCAAGTTGACCCTTTCAGTATATAAAAGCCTATAGGGAACCCAAGCTTCCATTCGAATGCATTCATGCAATGTACCTCACTATAACTGATTATGGGATTCTGGAAAGAAGCCATCTCGAATTTCTAAAAAAAATGCGTGTGAAGTGCTTGTCCATCCCGCCACGAAATTATATTACCAAAATATTGATTAGATAATAATAGTTGTAAATATTGCCATAGGTACTTGACAGCCGATTAAGCGCATTAAAATTCCTCATTGCTTTTTCGCATGTTCAATGATTCCTCCTCTGGGATGTCTTTAGCTAACTCTAACACAATAGTGGGATTATTGATAATATTTGATTTTCCTTTGTTATCGTACTGTCAATCATAATTATTTGTATTGTCTATTATTTTTGTCAACAGTCTTGAACATAATTATATCTGTCTCTGTCATGATACCAGATTTCAGCAGCTCATAATATGATTTAACTAGTAGGAAATTAGGAAGGTTAATTAAGGGTAATTACCTTGAACTGCAATGCAAATTAATGCAGTGCTGTCGAGTTCTATGTATAGTTATGGCGGTCATGTAGTGTTAATATCACGATCTATAAGGTTAATACACTTAAAGTCTTAAATGAAATTTCGTTAATCTCTACAAAATTGAGAGTTGTGATTTTTAAACAATTAAAGTCCAATTTGACTCAAAGTTTAATATAATGCACGTAATATAAAATCGGAAATAATGTGATTCTCAAAAAAAAATGTTTATTTAACGCCTCCAGGTGCGGGGCGTTAAATAAAAATATTTCTTGACCGCCCATATATTGTTTTAAACTTGTATTTTTGCCAGTTGAATTTACACAGGTAGATTTTGACTTTGACGGCGTGGAATTGTGCTACATAAATGTGGCAATTCAAGTTAATTTGATAGCTCAATTTTGTCCCAGTCAACCAGGGCCGGACGAAGGAGTTGGTTTTAGGCAGGAATTGGTTTCCATACAAAAACCGATATTTTGATTTTATTGATGGTTTTCTTTGGTAAAGCAAAACGTTTTATTTACATGTTTTAGAAAATTTTCAAATAATCTTTTTACTTGATTCAGAAAAGTGCAAAATGTTCTATTTACATGTTTTGAAAAAAGGGTTAAATGTTTCATTTGCATGTTTTTGAAATGTACAAAAAAATTTATTTGCATGTTTTTGAAATGTCAGAATATTCTTTTTACATATTTTTGAAAACTGCAAAATGTTTCATTTAAATGTTTTTAACTTTAAATTTTTATTTCGCCTTTAGTACGTATAGTGGCCAGTACAACCATAGTGGTAACAATTACAGTATTTGAATTCAACATTACATGTACAACAAATTATAACGATTACAAAAAGTCATTCAAATTATTATTTTACCACAAGAAAGAGCTCTTCAAAACGCCAAAGTGACATTATACATTGCCACATCATCACCTTTGTAATAAACTTAAATCCGTTTTTTAAAAACGATTTGAAAAGGATCAGGTTTGATTAAGAAACCGAATTTTCCTTCAAGATTTGGAGGTGAGCCCACATAGTGAACATCAAATTTTTGATATATACTTGAAATGTATAAGAATAATTGATCCCTTGCTAGATTCTCCCCCACACAGACCCTCTTCCCTGTGCCGAATGGAATCAGATCCTCACATTTCTTAAACTTTCCATTATCATCGATAAACCGCTCTGGTCTAAAAACTTCTGGGTCTCCCCACACTTCAGGATCGTGGAATACACCATAGAGATTTTGCATAATGAAAGTATCTTTTGGAATAAAATAATTTCTTAGAGTTGTATCCTCCATTGCTCGATGCGCAACGCCAATAGGTGCAAGAGAGGAAATACGTAGGACTTCATTCATAATTGCTTCCGTGTATGGCATTGAGGGCCGATCACTTAAACAAGGGGTTCTCGAGTCTCCAGTGACTAACGAAATTTCACTTTGAAGCTTTTTTTGCTTATCCATATTTCGGGAAAGGTATGCCAACGTCCATGCTAATGCAGTGCTGGATGAGTCAATGGCTCCAATAAATAAATCCCCAAAAGTAAAAGCTTGGTAGTTCTCTGTTTTTTGATCAAATTAAGACAAATTATTACATGGATTTCATATATATCGTATGTGAAGAACCAAAATGACCCATATCCATTTGTAGCTAAAAACAATATCCACTATCTACAAAAATATTGAAATATGTCGTGTCTTGAAAGCATTTAAATAGAATATTTTGCACTTTGAAAAAATATGTAAATACAACATTTTGCAGTTTTAAAAAACATGTAAATAGAACATTTGACACTTTTAAAAAACATGCAAATAGAACATTTGACACTTTTCAAAAACATGTAAATAGAACATTCGACACTTTTCAAAAACATGTAAATAGAACATTTGACACTTTTCAAATACTCTTAATTAAAATTTTACGCATGCTTCTCATTTTGTTTTTATGACATAGCTCATTTTGATTCTGGCTTAAATTGGATATGGGTCATTTTGGTTCTTCACAGACGATATCCTCTTTGAAGGTAAAATGGCCGGGAAAATGTCCTGGAAATTTTTTTACTTGTAATCAATATAAAAAAGAATACAGTTATAGGTTTGCTGTAACTTACTATCTGGGTGAAAACTAGATTTCTCATCTGTTGTTTGTTCTACTTTATCCAGGTACGCCTCAGTAAAATTAGCAGGTTGTCCGCTCACTCGATTTTTCCCAACTTCTTGAATTTCTTCTGCCATAAATTTGTAAATATTTTGAAAGGATTTGACACCCGCGTTAAACCCGGAAAGATTAGGCATTAACTTTGACAAAATTGGGACGAAAGGTGCGAGGCCTTCAATCATATTTGGAAGGGCGGTTATCCTGTGTTTGCAAATGAAACCTTGAATTAGTAATCATTGTAGTAGCATATCCACAACTTCAATTTCTATGTTTTTTAATACTTGCTAAGTTTGTACTGATAACACTAAATTGAAAAACTGAGCGTTATATATGTAGACTTTACTTTGCAATGAGAGATGACAAGTAAATCAATGTTTTATCCCCGTAGGCAAATCGCTTCCCTGTCAAACAACTCCAAAAGGCATTTACAACTGACAAACCAAAAGCGTGAGGAACTGTCAAAGTCTTCCCATCCTCTAACTCAATGTCATGTAATAGTTTTGAAATTTCCTCTTGAATCCTTTCTTCCATGGCTTTACTTCGAAAACCATAATCTTTTAAGTTGGTTAAAATAAAGTGGCGCTGCTCAAACAATTCAGGTCCATCAGCGAACAGGAGCCCTTTGTTCTGGGTTCCGGTTTGATAGAAGTGCATGCGAGGTCTTCCAGACAATGCTGGATTATTGAATGCTTCTTTGATGAGCTTTGCATCCACGAGGACTACGGCGCTGAGGTGCACAGTCAAATATTAAAATAGGATCCAATTATGTACACTAATACATACTTCTTAAATGCACATATCGTGAGTGAAGTGTCAAAATGACCCATATCCAATTTAAGCTGGAGTCAAAATGAGCTATGTCATAAAAAAAATAAATAAGAAAGATGCGTTGGATGTTAATTAAGAGATTTTGAAAAGTGTAAAACATTCTGTTTCCATGTTTTTGAAAAGTTCAAAATTTTCTATTTCCATGTTTTTGAAAAGTGCAAAATGTTGTATTTACATGTTTTTGAAACGTGCAAAATGTTCTATTTCCATATTTTTGAAACGTGCAAAATGTTGTATTTACATGTTTTTGAAAAGTGTAAAATGTTCTATTTCCATGTTTTTGAAACGTGCAAACTGTTCTATTTCCATGTTTTTGAAACGTGTAAAATGTTCTATTTACATGTTTTTTGAAAAGTACAAAATTTTCTGTATAAACGCTTTCAAGGTCATACACTATTTCAATATTTTTGTAGATAGTGGATTTTGTTTTTAACTAAAAATGGAAATGGGTCATTTTGGTTCTTCACCGACGATATTATAAATATTAAAAAATAACAAACGAAATATTTAAAAAGAAATACTTATGTAGGTCACTGTAGCCGTATAAAGTTGTCGGTATATTATTTTTGTACTTACTCAAAGCAACCTAACTGCACACAAAAAATTGGTCCATATTTCTTCTTTAATGAAAGTAAGCTCTTGCCAAGATGTGGGGCTAAAAACGGAAGGTGACCAAGGAATGGAATTCGCCATGATGGACCTGAAAACATGTGAAGTAGTAAATAATTTTTTATTAAAATTGTAGAAATTTGAAGTTTGTTGAAATACGTTTAATTTTTCCGATAGCAACTATACTCAATTTACATAACTTGTAATACATTGTAAGTACCTATCGATTTATTTTAAAATATATTTTCAGATTTATACAAATTAAATAAATTACTGACCAGGTGGAAGTCTGGGATCTCTTTTCCGATATGACAGGAATATTACACTGAGGATGATAATAACTACAGCCAAATAGTACATTGTAATTTGGCGCTTTTAGTTTCAATAATTAAACTAGTTTGTTTCTACACTCTTTATTTTAAAGCAATCAGATCGAAGTATCGAAGCTCGATCGAAAGCGTAACTACTTCTCCTCTCGACTCTCGATAAACTCAACCGTAGTCGACTGGGCAGTGTAATTTCAAAATTACATCAATGAATATTGCGTGCTCATTTAAAGGCCAAAATGGCTAATGCAATTTACATTCCGTAAATGTACATACTACAAAAAATACGCGTGTAGTACAAAATCCACTAATACTAATATATACTATATACTGAATAAAGGAGAGAAATATGAGCCGCACGTAACAAAATCTGGTGTCGTTGTGTGGCCTTCCACCAAGAAATATGCTTCTTACTTGTGTTTTTGCCCCTTAATATTTTTTATGTAATGTAACTACTCATCTTGCCAGAAATGAGCCTCTCCTCTAATTTTTTTTTTACTTTTGCTGAACGGCTGCACCTTTAATACGATTTTAGACGCAAAGAGCAAAGAGCAAACTCCAAAGGCACCAGCATTAATGCACATGCTACAAATTGAAATGCTACGTCACGTCATTTCCAGGAATATTATATGATAAAATAATCATATTGTAATAAATATTTATTTACATATAACATTTAAATCAATGGGGAAAATTGTTACATTAATAATTAATTATTATTATTATTGAACAGTTCAAAAGACAGTATATTAAATTAAGGCTATTAGGCATAACATAGGTGCATTGGCTTTCGAATTTCTTCAACAGCACACAAATATTCAGAATTATATATGAACAATAAAATTACAATATATTTTAAACACACTTTTGCAATGCATAATATAATTAGTTAACTACCGTACCCTGTTAAATAGCACAGTTAAATTTAAGCCATCGCAAGACATTGCATTTTTAAATATCGCCTGTGAAGAACCAAAATGACCTATTTCCATTTTTAGTTAAAAACAAAATGCACTGTCCAAACACAAAATTAGAATAACGTGATCATGAAAGCATGTAAATAGAACCTTGTGCATGTTTCAAAAAATATGTAGATATAATATTTGGCACTTTTAAAAAAGTATGTAAATAGAACCTTGTGCACTTTTCAAAAAGCATGTAAATAGAATATTTTACACTTTTCAAAAACACTTAAACAGAACATTTTGACCTTTAAGGAAACATGTAAATAGAACAATTTGCACGTTTTAGTAACTTGTGATTTGTGATTAGCGTTGTAAGCATGTATCTTATTTAACTGCCGTTTTTGACATAGCTCATTTTAATTCAAACATAAATTGGATATCGTCTGTGAAGAACCAAAATGACCCATATCCAATTTAAGCTACAATCAAAATGAGCTATGTCATCAAAACAAAATGAGAAACATGCGTAAAATGTTAATTAAGAGTTTTTGAAAGGTGTAAAATGCTGTATTTACATGTTTTTGAAAAGTGCATAACATTCCATTTACGTGTTTTTTGAAAAGTGTAAAATGTTCTATTTACATGTTTTTAAAAAATGCAAAATGTTCTATTTACATGTTTTTGAAAAGTGTAAAATATTCTATTTGCATGGTATCAAGACACGTTTCAATATTTTTGTAGATAGTGGATATTGTTTTTAGCGACACATGGATATGGGTCATATTGGTTCTTCATAGACAATATTTGTTCGTATAATCAAAGTTACATAATCACATACAAAACGTTTAGTCTCACAATTTTGTTACTAATTGCCAAAGGTTCCCAAACTACGTAGGTATATATACTTACGCAGGAAAAAGAATATAGCTATACAAAATCAATGAAGATCACATTTAATTCCGATTTTTAAACACAATTTGAAAAGGATCAGGCTTAAGAATAAAAGCAAATTTCCCCTCCAAATTTGGAGGTGAACCCACATAATTAACTTCAAACTTTTGAAACATTGCTGAAATGTACAAAAATAATTGATCTCGAGCTAAACTTTCTCCCGGACAGACTCGCTTCCCTGTTCCAAAAGGGATGAAAAAATCATTTTTAATTAGTTTTCCATCATTATCGATAAAGCGCTCTGGTCTAAAAACTTCTGGGTCTCCCCAAACCTCTGGGTCATGAAAGATCCCGTAGAGATTTTGCATAATAAATGTATCCTTTGGAATAAAATAATTTCTAATATAAGTGTCTTCCAATGCTCGATGACCAATGCCAATAGGTGCAATAGAAGCAATACGAAGGACTTCGTTAATAACTGCTTCAGTATAAGGCATTGAGGTACGGTCACTTAAACAAGGAGCTCTAGAATCTCCGGTGACTGCTGAAATTTCGCTCTGAAGTTTTCGTTGCTTATCCAGATTTTGGCTTAAGTAAGCCAGCGTCCAGGCTAAAGCTGTGCTGGATGTGTCGATTGCTCCTAATAATAAATCTCCGTAGGTCACAGGCTGATAATTCTCTATAAAAAAATGATAATTCTCGTTCAAAATGTTTTTTTTCAATTCCTATAGGCTTTTAAAAAGTATTAAAAATTCATTAAATTCGTAGTTACTTTGAGGGAAAAAACTTGATTTTTCATCTTTAGTTTCTTCCACTTTATCCAAGTACGCTTCCGTCAAGTTCGTTGGTTGACCTTTAACGCGGCTTTTGTCCAACTCCTTTATCTGGTCACCCATGCATTTGTGAAGATCATGAAATGCTTTTACACCAGAGTTGAACCCAGAGAGGTTCGGTAGTAATTTTGAAAGAATTGGCACAAAAGTTGATAAGGTCTCAAAGAAATTCGGAAGTTCAGTCAGCCTGTAAACGATATACATAGTTTGGATAAGTATAATAATTGCATACTAAAAGCAACATATCGTCTGTGAAGAACCAAAATGACCCATATCCAATTTAAACTCGAATCAAAATGAGCTATGTCATAAAAACAAAATGAGAAACATGCGTAAAATGTTAATTACGAGTTTTTGAAAGGTGTAAAATGCTGTATTTACATGTTTTTGAAAAGTGCAAAACATTCCATTTACGTGTTTTTTGAAAAGTGTAAAATGTTCTAATTCCAAGTTTTTGAAAAAATTCAAAATGTTCTAGTTGCGTGGTTTTGAAAAGGTGCAAAATGTTCCAATTCCATGTTTTTGAAAAGGTGCAAAATGTTCTAATTCCATGTGTTTGAAAAGGTGCAAACATTTCTAATTCCATGTATTTGAAAAGGTGCAAAATGTTTTAATTCCATGTTTTTGAAAAGGTGCAAAATGTTCTAATTCCATGTGTTTGAAAAGGTGCAAAATGTTCTAATTCCAAGTTTTTGAAAAGGTGCAAAATGTTCTGTTTAAATGCTCTCAAGACATATTTGAATATTTTTGCAGATAGCTGATATTGTTTTTAGCTACAAATGGATATGGGTCATTTTGGTTCTTCACAGACGATATAGTTATAAGTTCATAGTTAAATTAATTAAATAATGAAAAATAAAGATTTCTTCTTGTGTGTACCTATTAATTAGTGAAGCCAAGTAAGTCAATTCACTGTCACCATGATCAAAACGCTTCCCTGTGAGACAACTCCAAAATGCATTGACAACGGACACGCCGAATGTGTGATGAACAGTAAAAGGTTTTCCTTCTTGTGACTCAAATTGCTGGAGTAATTCAGAGATTTCTGTTTTAATATTTTCTTCCATGGTATTACTTCGAAAACCAAAGTCCTTTAAAGTTCTTAGTATGAATTGTCGCTGCTCAAATAATTCAGGACCATCCGCGAACATAATACCTTTCCCATCAGTCCCGGCATGAAAGTAGTGAATGCGAGGTCTTCCAGCCAACAATGGATTATTAAAGGCTTCTTTGATTAACTTTGAATCACCCAATGTTACTGTGCTGGAACATGCATAAAATATAACAACTGTAATACATAATAATCTCTTAGTAATTTACTATAATCACGCACCAATGTATTAAATTAATCAATACTATATCTTCATACAAATAATTGTAGCTTTAATTAAATTAAAGAATCGAGTCAAGCGATTCTTAAGTATGGCTCCTTATTAGCAAAACCAGTTACCTACATTATGTAGATTATAGATATTGTCAGTGAAGAACCAAAATGACCCATATCCATTTTTAGTTAAAAACAAACTCTACTATCTACAAAAATATTGAAATATTTTATGATCTTGAAAGCGATTAACTAGAACATTTTACACTTTTCAAAACCATGTAAATAGAACATTTTACACTTTTCAAAAACATGTAAATAGAACATTGTACACTTTTCAGAAACATGTAAATAGAACATTTTACAATTTTCAAAAACATGTAAATAAAACATTTTGCACTTTTCAAAAACATGTAAATAGAACATTTTACACTTTTCAAAAACATGTAAATAGAACATTTTACACTTCAAAATCACTTAATTAACATGTAACGCATCTTTCTTATTTAGTGTTTTTATGACATAGCTCATTTTGATTCTATCTTAAATTGGATATGGGTAATTTTGGTTCTTCACAGACGATATGTACTGAAACTTAAGCTAAATCAGTAATTTACTTAAAACCGCCGAGTTGAACATAAAATATTGGTCCATATTTCTTCTTCAGTGCTAGTAAGCTTTTGCAAAGATGAGGGCCCAAAAATGGAAGATGGCCAAGCACGGGAAATTGCCATGATGGACCTAACCAACAACGTATATAAATTTAAAAAATCATATAGTAATATTTTTACTGACTGACACAAAATTATTATTTTATCCGCGACTGTGCGTAGAGATACATATTTATCCCCACATTACATAAGGCAATAAACACTGTATTTCAATGCGCCCCTTCCCCATAAAATCAGTTTTAATTTCATTAGCAATTAGCATGACAAATATTATTTTAAATTAGAATTCACAATTTCGATTTAATAAATAATTAAAAAATTAGCTGTACCAGGTGGAAGTCTAGAATCTCTTTTTCGATAAGAAATGAGTATAACACTGAGGATGACAATGAGTACAACTAAAATCATTGTGCAGAGTGTTTCATTTGCTATTTAAGACACTATCACCACAGCACAGTTCACTTGACTTTTTATTCTTTGTATAGACTAGAAGCAAATTATGATTCTAGGTAAATTTTCTACAATCACGCGTGTAACAACAACAAAAGTTTTATTCGTAATATTTGATTTGACTTTATTAACGTGTTATTCAGACCAACTCGGCGCAACGCCAATAAAAAGACAATTAATATGCTTGCAGCTTCAGAGTAAAAGACAGAATGTTTACAAATTATTTGAAGACATTACAACAAATATAAATTCACTCTTTCTAATGTGTAAGTACAAATCTGTTTGGCAGATAATGTGAATTAAGAAAACTTTGCTTTGTATACATATGTACTGACTGTAGTGAGCTGTAAATCTATTGGAAATTGCAATTGTGCAACAGATCAGTGTGACTTTGACACTAAAGTTTTCCTCTCTCTCTGTCTGCAAAAGACTTCACAAATAAAAAGCCATGCAGCTCTGATCGAATTTCCCCATAAACTCCTACAATTAAGTTGCTCGTATTTATCGTTAGTTACAAATTAATTTACAAAATTATTTTACTTGTTCTTGTTGTTTGTTGTTGTTATTGACATTGTTGTTGTTGTAACAACAAGGTGCCACATACAAGTTAAAGAGTTATGCAACCTGTTTGTTGGTTTGAATAACTTCTTTACCCATAACTACATAGTTTATCGTAAGTTAATGAATACGTCAGCAAACCAAAACATGTATGTGTATATAAGCTTGTGACTCGGATATCGTCTGTGAAGAACCAAAATTACTCATATCCATTTGCAGCTAAAAACAATATCCACTATCTACAAAAATTATTTAAATATGTCTTGAAAGCATTTAAATAGAATATTTTGCAATTTTGAAAAAGATGCAAATAGAATATTTTACACTTTTCAAAAACATGTAAATAGAACATTTTACACTTTTCAAAAACATGTAAATAGAACATTCGACACTTTTCAAAAACATGTAAATAGAACATTTGGCAATTTTCAAAACCATGCAAATAGAATGTTTTCTACTTTTCAAAACTGTCTAAATAGAACATTTTACACTTTTTAAAAACTCTTAATTAACATTTTACGCATGTTTCTCATTTTGTTTTTATGAGATTTCTCATTTTCAGACATTTCTCATTTTGATTCTAGCTTAAATGTAGTGTCTGTCCTGGCTATTTCCTACATATTTTTTAGGCTTTCCTAAATCCTGCCTATTTTCCGTAAACCGCCTAAAATCCTTTCTATTTTTGCGTTGAGAGTGGGTGGAGGACATTGTAACGAAACCGGGATAGATATATTAATGAATATAGGTAGTCAAATTAAACTAACCCGGTGGAAGCCTGGGATCCTTTTTTCGGTATGACATCAGTATTACAATGAAGAAAACAATAATTATTGCAGAAAAATACATTGCAAAAATTTTTTTTTCTTGAACACGTACTTCTATAATCACAAGGAAAATAAAATTAGGGATCCCACGATGTACTAACCAAGCGATTGGACATCTGCGAAGCTTGGGAAAGACTCTCTCTGAACTATTGGGCTTCAGCGGTTGCACTGGAAACTGGTTTAACTGTTTACTTTTAAATGCCTATAACAACAATTCCGTACATACTTGTTTACTTGACAGCTAAAGGGAAAATATAATGTCAGTGTCAGTATCACAATAAGGATAACAATTCCTACCTAGTCAACAACAAAACAATTAAGCTGTTGTTCTGGAATGTGAATATAGTCTGCATTACATTGCGTAATTGCGTTGGTATCAATAAAGCATGAGGATTTAGTGTACACGCTACCTTCACCTTCCAAAATATCGTCTGTAAAGAACCAAAATGACCCATATCCAATTCATGCTAGAATCAAAATGAGCTATGTCATAAAAACAAAATGAGAAACATCCGTAAAATGTTAATTAAGAGTTTTTGAAAAGTGCAAAATGTTCTATTTACAAGTTTTTGAAAAGTGTGAAATGTTCGATTAACATGTTTTTGAAAAGTGTAAAATGTTCTATTTACATGTTTTTGAAAAGTGAAATGGTCTATTTACATATTTTTGAAAAGTGCAAAATATTCTATATTTAAATGCTTTCAAGACATATTTGGATATTTTTTGAGATAGTGGATATTGTTTTTACCTACAAATGGATATGGGTCATTTTAGTTCTTCACAGACGATATTACTCTGCAGACAGGTTCGGTTCAACTATAACTATAACACTAACAATCAACAGGAATTGATGGAATGGTGTACGTAACACATATATACAGGTACCTAAATGTAAATATAATTACTGTGCATTATCATATCAGAAACGACAGACATACATTTTGCGTTGTCTGTAAACAGAATTATTCGATAACATTAAAATACGTGCGTGTCCATTTTCTGTCTAAACTTACCCACTGTCGTTTTATAATCCAAAAAAATGGAATAACTATATAATTACTACATATTTAAAAATATACTTGCATTCCGTGCCTATAGCTAATTATTTCTAGGCGCTATCTCTCACATATAAATGACAACTACGTCTGTTGACAGTTTGATAGAATATCGTGCTGGTTGAAATTACGTAAAAAGACTTACATGAAGTGATGGCTTCCATCGCCACGCAGTCATATAGTATAAACTCTTCATTTTCCCCATTAATTTTGCTTGCTTTTAGATAAGGAGTTTCCAAATTAATGATAAAGTTAATGTCAGTAAACAATACGCGCAGTGTCCACTATTAATGTGAGAGCACGTGAGCGAAATATGCAAATCAATGTCAACCTTCCATTTTTTTTTAAATTGACAGTAGCAGACGGTTTTAAAATGTTCCTTGTAAAATTATTTTCACATCTGCTGGTGATTAAAAATGTGAGGTGGGGGG
>JAQFZE010002960.1:0-13458 GCA_034695245.1 Dicyrtomina saundersi | reverse complement strand
ATTTTACCCCCGCTCATTATTAGAGCCTGCTTACTAAAAGAGAATACACGGCATTTAGAATTTAATTTAAAAATTGTAATTATCTTCAACGTCTATGTGTACTTTAGAGTTCGATTGTGTACTCTCATTCATGCCTCAAATGTTAAAAGCAAAATTATAAAAGCAAGTAATTTGCACGCCAAATTTTCAAAATCATATATGGGATGTAATTTGATGTAATAGACAGATAATTTTTATGACAAATGCAAATTATGTATCGTTGTGAATTATTTCTTGTATTTGCTGCTGGTTAGTTTGTTTATAATTTAATCTTATCGTCATTCATGGCAGAATTAATATAGCATCACAGAAAGTTTCCCTTTTAATACATTACGAAAAAATGTGCGCAGTACTGCGCAAGTAATTAGATTAATTATACGTACTTTCACTTTTTCAATCGTCCTTAGTAAGCGACAAGGATAAGAAAAATATATTTCGTGTTCAAGCTTAGTGTAGCTACGAGCAGACACATAGTAAAATAAAATATTCTTATTACCTACTCATTTTCTTAAATGGCTGACCATCTCGAAATTTATTTTCGTTTACTAAAACGCTTAGGATTTTTAAATCCAAGATCCTATTTTTTAAAATTAAATAAGAGTATTTATTTTCAGAAAATCAGTGACATTACCACCTATTTTTTAAAACTTTTAGCGAACATAATATTTCCCCTTTGTCCAATTTTGTACATTTATACGGCAACAACTGCGATTAAAAATGCAACTAATCTCCAGTCGTATCCTTTGTATGAAATTTTGCTATATTTAACATACTATATTGCACTCGCATTTTCAGCCCCACTCATTCAACTCTCCTTTGTAGCAGGGGCAAGTAAAATAATCAGATTAATGAAGACACTCCGTCACATTAGATTATCATCACAATCCTCCAATTTAAGTTTGAAAATTCCAAATAATAAGTTATCAACTAAATTTTGCTCCTATCAATCCGCATATTGGACATTTTTAATTATTGGAGAAGCTATTCTCATATGTGTATTTATCAGAGAAGTAATACGTCAAGTATATCTTCGTGAAACCCTGTATGCTTTGCTCCCAGCGATATTTCAGAATTTTCTGTTTTCCATTTTATTCAACATTATATTAACGTTGACTTCGAAAACCCCATTTTTAATTGCATACTCTTTCGTAGCTATCATTGGAATCTGTTTGGTAGAGTGTTATGAGAACTTAAGTCAGCTACTGGCTGCCGTTTACGACAAACATGAACAAAAATTGCAAATGAACCGGCATCTATTGTTAAAGCAGAAACTGCGGACAAATACTATTTTTGAAATACAAAATGACGATGATTTCGGTTTAGATAAAATAGCCATGCAATTTCAACAGCTCAAACTTTGTTTCAAAATATTTTCAGATATAGCAGGAATTTTTTCATTTTGCTCCATTACTATGAGCATTGCTGGGTTAATTAATATTGTGTCGTCGATTGCTATTATTGGGATAAGTTTAAGTGGATTTGCTGATATTTTTCCAGTCGTATTTCTAAGCTTCTTTTCATTGTTCCTGATTGCTAGTGTTGGTACATTATTGGAAAGTAAGGTACGTTTTGTAATTAATTTTAACCCGATAAAGAAACTGAAGTCACTTATTGTGTTGCATTATTTGCAACCAAATAGTTATTTAACGCTATACATATCTTCAATTCTGCATTTTAATTTAGATTCAAATGCATCGTAACATGCTAGCTGACAAATTAATTAATCTACAGCTACGCAAGGATTACCAAGAACACAGCTATTATAAGGCAAGTACAATTTAGATTATTTGGATGCTTCTAAATTAGCTAGAAATTGCGCAGGTGTAATATATAATTTAAAGAATTTTTCCCGGTAGGTAACAGTATAACTGTTAATTGACTTCGCCATGCCATGTTATATTATGTGTCTTATCATCTACTTAACAGGCTGAACGAATTAATGCATGGGTTGTTGAATGGAAGTGGAAGTTGACTGCTAGAAACATGTTCGCCATTGACAACAGCGTGTATGCTACAGTACGTTTATAATTAATTACATAATTATAAATAGCTTTCTTTCCTAATCTCATCAATATTCCTTTTGATAAAGATTGATACTTTTTAATGTGAACAATTTTTTAATTTCAGGTGGTGGGAACAGTTCTAACTTACTTCATCGTTGTATTTCAGCTACAGCAGGGGAGTTAATTGTATACGAAATAATTACTGCCACTGCAACACCAATTCAAAACGTGATAGCTATGCACTTTACTTTTTATATTTTTAAACGAGAATTCGATAGCCATTGTGTTTAAGTCTCAACTTGCATCTGATAATATACATACCGAGTTTTGTGAACTTTCAAATGATAAAACTCATTGCGTACACACCTTCATTTTTCTGATATTCGGGATATTCCAAATTCCATTATGTACGAAAAATACGTCGTTATGGCCTATGGTTTTGTAAGAAATGTCTAGATTAGTTAGTTTACAATTTCAGAAGAACTGATTTTAAGAATTTTTGCTAACTGTACGAGGTACATATTATATAATCACATTTTAAATCGGATATAAATGTTTGAAGGAATTTAGATAGGTAGTCCACATTTTATAACCGCTTTGGGATACTGACAAACATGATTTGCTTGTAGGCAATTTATTGTAATTTTCATGGCATGATTTGAATGTTCATAAACAGGCCGTTTCATATTTTAGGATCTTTTGCTTACAATTTCCGGATTTTTATATTACATAACTCACTCACTATAGAATACTCTATTCTAAAGATTATCATTATGCAATTATGCAAATATACTAATTACTCTACTATTATCATTATTTATTTACTTACTTGAAATAAAACATGCAATTTAAACTCAATACTACTCTTCATTATAATGACATGATTATTTTTTAGAAATGCAGCTTTTAAAACTTTCTCTTTACAGAACAACTAAGCAACACACACCAGAAACGTTTTACTGACAAATTATTATTAATTACCAAGGATCTTTTGATCAATTTTGTAAATAACCACTTGTAAAAACTTAACAATGTTGTATGGGCTAACGCCAAATCGACTCATTGAATAAATTATTATTATTATTAATTTTCGGATTTTGCTTATTAGAAATTCCAGATATTTCCGGATTTTTCAAACAAAATTCCCTAGTGTTTTTGTAGATTTTTAAAGTACAAAATTTGCAGAAAATTGTATTTTTAGAAAGACCAGTTTTTAATTGTTAAAATATCATTGCAATAAATCATTATATTTAAACCTCTTTACTAAAATGTAGTTTATTTTAAGAAAAACAAAATCTTAAATCATTAAATCGCGCTTAATTTTTTTTTTGCAGTAAAAATCTGAATAGTGTTTGGACAACAAAATCTAAATTTTCCTTAAATTTCGTTTTTTTTTCGGTGGGTTTTTCAAATTCTGGCTTTTTCCGGATTTGTCTGTATTTCTTAAAAACTTACAGAATACTCAAATTCATACATTTTACCCCCGCTTAGTATTATAGAGCCTGCTTTGTTACTAAAAGAGAAAACAAGGTATTTAGCATTTAATTTAAACATTGACATTATCTTCAAAGTCGATATGTACTTTGGAGGAGTTCGTTTGTGCATTCTCATTAATTCCTCAAATGTTAAAAGTAAAATTAGAAAAGCAAGCAATTTACATGCAAAATTTTCAAAATTATATGTGATTTGATTTGACTTAATATACCGACAATTTTTATGACAAATGCAAATTATGTATCGTTATGAATTATTTCTTGCATTAGCCGGTAGTTAGTTTGTTTATAATTTAATCTTATCGTCATTCATGGCAGAATCAATATAGCATTCAGAGAAAATTTCTCTTTTAATAAATTACTCAAGAGTGTGCAGCGTTCATCCAGTTATGTGAACTTACTAACTTACCTACATATAAAATATAAATATCAGTACTGTAACCGTTAACTTCCCTATGTAATATGCATTATTACATATTTATTATACATACATAATTCCATTTTCTAAGGTAATCCCTAATGTATCCCAAATTCCTGTTTTGTCACTTCCAATTCCGAAACATTCCTACACATGTTATATGCTGCAGTCGTCAGTTCAGTCAATTCTCAACTCGAAAGTTCTCACTTCCTTTAGAGCCACGAGCAGACACATAGTAAAATAAAATATTCTAATTGGCTGATTGGCTACTCACTTTCTAAAATGGCTGAACATCTCGAAATTTATTTTCGTTTACTAAAACGCTTAGGATTTTTGAATCCAAGATCCGAATTTTTAAAATCAAATAAGCTTCTTTATTTTCAGAACATCAGTGACATCACCACCTATTTTTTTAAAATTTTAGCGAATATAATATTTTCCCTTTGTCCAACTTGGTATGTTTATACGGCACTAACTACGATTAAAAATGACCCAAATACCCAATCGTATCCTTTGTATCTAACTGTGCTATATTTAACATACTATATTGCACAAGCATTTTTAGCCCCACTCATTCAACTCTCCTGTGTAGCAGGGGCAAGTAAAATAGTCAAATTAATGAAGATACTCCGTCACATTAGATTAACGTCACCATCCTCCAAATTAAGTTTAAACATTCCAAATAATCAGTTAATATCGATTAAATTTTGTTCCTATCAGTCTGCATATTGTGCAGTTTTAATTGTAGGGGAAGCTATTTTAATATGTCTACTTATCAGAGAAGTGATATTAACAGTAAATCTTCGTGAAATCCAGTATGCTTTTTTTCCTGCGATATTTCAGAATTTTCTAGTTTCCATTTCATTCAGCATTACTTTAACGTTGACTTCGAAAACCCCATTTTTAATTGCATACTCATTCATAGTTATCATTGGAATCTGTTTGGTGGAGTGTTATGAGAACTTAAGTCAGTTACTGGCCGCCGTTTACGACAAACATGAACAAAAATTGTTAAATTACAGACATTTACTGTTGAAGCAGAAACGGACAAATACTATTTTTGAATTACAAAATGATGATGATTTACATTTAGATAAAATAGCCAAGCAATTTCGACAGCTCAAAATTTGTTTCAAAATATTTTCAGATTTAGCAGGAATTTTGTCATTTTGTTCCATTACTTGGTGCATTGCTGGGTTAATTAATATTGTGTCGTCGATTGCTATTACAGGAATAAGTAGTTTAAGTGGATTTGCTAATATTTTACCTATCACATTTTCAAGCTTCTTTCCATTGTTCCTGATTGCAAGTGTTGGTACATTATTGGAAAGTAAGGTAAGTCTGATTTTTTGTAATTAATTTTAACCGAATAAAGAAACTGAAATCACTTGTGTTGCATTTGCAAATAAATTGTTAATTAATGCTATACATATCTTCAATTCTGCATTTTAATTTAGATTCAATTACATCGTAACATGCTAGCTGATAAATTAATTAATCTACAGCTACGCAACGATTACCAAGAACATAGTTATTATAAGGCAAGTCCATTTTTGCTTATTTTGATTTTTCTAAATTAGCTAGAAATTGCGCAAGTGTAATTTATAATTTAAAGAATTTTGCCCGTTAGGTAACGGTAACCGTTAATTGACTTCGGCGTGCCATGTTATATTATGTGTCTTGTAATCTACTTAACAGGCTGAACGAATTACTGCATGGGTGGTTGAATGGAAGTGGAAGTTGACGGCTAGAAACATGTTCACCATTGGCAACAGCGTGTATGCTACAGTACGTTTATAATTTTAGTAACATATAAATAGCTTCGTTGATGTATTTTTTAATGTCATCAATATTCCTTTTGATAAAGATTGCTACTTTTCAATGTGTAAACGTTTTGAATTTCAGGTGATGGGAACAGTTCTAACTTACTTCATCATCATATTTCAGCTACAGCAGGGAAGTTAAATGATTAAGAAATAATTACTGCCACTGCAACACCAATTAAAAACTTGATAGCTCTGCACTTTAGTTGGTATTACAATTTATGCTTTGAGTTCAAGGTCAATTATAATATAATATGTATCACCTATGATTGCGTGTCCATTCGTCGATTTTAGATTTTGTACTAGAATTTGATAGTCACTTTGTTTATGTCGAAGTCGTAATTACTTGCATCGGTTAATACCTACAATGTATTGTGAACTTTTAAATTATATAACGCATTATCTACACAAATTATATGTCAAATACATACACCGCTATGACCTGGAAATATTGCAGTGAATGTCTAGATTAGTTAGTTTAAAATTAGGAGAAACGATTTTAAGAATTAAAGCTACATGAATTATTGATATTGGAAATTGGAAGTAAACGTTTTTCACAGAAGGTTTAAAATATTGGCAAGCAGCTTAATTGCAAGTAATTATTATTTATTTGATTTATTTTAATTTCCATTGCATGATTTGAATCTTCATAAATGACAATAGTAATTACGACAACAAACATACATAGCCATTTGGTTATAGTATTATATCAATCTATATTTCAACGGCCTCTACTTCAGAACCTTTGAGCTGGAACATAAAGATGAATACTGTCATAACGGTTGCGATTATCTAAAATATTCAAAACTATAGCATTATATATTTCATTGATTACCCAGGTTCATGACCAAGCAGAAGTATCTGGCAATTGTAAAAAAAAATTCAAAAATAATGCTTTAATTAAATATACCGCTGGGATAAGATCGTGGTTGATATCAAAAACTTCACAAGCCGTCAATTTCCATCTCCAATTTACGGCAAGTTCGATAGCTTGATTCACCTGATTATTTAATAATCAATATGCAACATTTAGCTATAACCGAAACTAATTTTACAAACCTACACAAAATCTTAGTATACCTTCAAAAGTAATTATCTCAAGTAACCTCATCATTCTGGATGTCAAATTGATACAGCTCAGCAATTTCATCCTCAAAATCTGTACGATTATAGTCGATCTTTAAAATTCAAAAAAGAAAATTAATAACAGGATTTTTTTTAAAAGATGTCAAGAATTCCACTGCATTTTCATTTACCATGCACTAAATAACTTTAATTTAAATTTATTAAGTACCATACCTTGGACTGCACAAAATTCCCAAGACGGGTAACGCAAAGTATGGTAAGGAAATCCGTGAAGGCGTCAATGAAATTTGACTCCTTACTTTGCAAAGTCATAGCTCCAAATCCTCCAATAATACTGCAAGTAGCTTCAAAGATGATGCACAGGGAGTAGAGACCTGCTACAGATGAGAAAGTGTCAAAGCACCCCTTCAGCTCCACGAAATTATTTATAAGTTCATTTTTCATCATCGCATCCTGCCCAACGGACTTCCAGGACTTGAAAACATTATTCTGCTCACAACAGCTTCGAGTCCAGATTTTTAAATTTCGGAAGAAATGGTCATGAAGCTCAATCAAAAGAACACCGATCACAACTGTGAAAATCAGCGAAAACTGGACGGATACAACTTGGACTGAGTCAGAGAGGAAAAGTACAAGGTTCAGTAGGGACTCTGATTTGGGCATCAAGAATAGGCAAAGTTTCTCCGAATTTTTGGCTCCGTTGGTTGGAAAATCCTGATCAATGTATAGAATGACATCACCTATGGTTGCTATGGCAGAAATTGTCAGGGTGCAGAACAAAAACCATTTTATATAGTCAGAACAAGAGCTCAAAAGGCAACCAAAATCCAAATTTGATTTTTGAATTCCCAATTTTTGAGAAATCCCATCCCTAACGGCAGCCATGACAGTTTTAGTATCCGAATCAGAATTTTTTTCTTGTTCAATCAATAGACCACCAAGGCCGCCTATACCTAGAATGGTCTTGCCCTGATGTCCGCCACCAACTCCAACACCAACCCCAGTAGTGTGGTAAAAATTAACTTGTAAACTGGATTGTAAATTCAGAATAGATTTGATCAGCTCAATAATTTTATGACAGTAAAGAATGGACCCAACTCTAATGACATTGTCTGCAACCATTTTCCCCCAGTAAACTTCAATAAAAATTATTTGCGATGACAATTTTGAACTAGCTGCACTGCCGGGTGCAACAAGTTTATTTAGGTGTATATTGAGGAAAATGTAATCACAGACCAGTAAAAGGAGGACGCTCAGAACTGTGTTCAAACTTGTCCATTTGAATCTAAAATATTTGGAATTTGGAACACCCAGACCGCATGGTAGACATAGGGTGAGCCAGCTAAAAAATATGAGACAAGCTAAAATTTTTCCCATTTTAATTTTTAATAGTTTGAAAATCTGGTCAGGCTGTCAAAATAGACAGAAATAGACCATATTATATTATTAAATTCAACTGATTCTGGTGTCAGCCTACTTCCATCTCCGAAGCTAGATTGAGCAAAAAGCAAAGGCAATTCATTATTACAATAAAATTAATAGTTTTGAAAATAATGAAAATAATTTTTCCGCTTTATTGTGGCTCCAAAACATTGTTTGATAAAGAGGTGTGGGAGTGTGGGACTGTGTAGATTTCGATCATAAAATCATAAAATAAATGCATCCATAAGTGAAAGTAGTAGAATAATAATCACAATGATGTTAATATGTTAAAAAATAGTGCATTATGTCACTATGCAATAATGTGCTACAAAAAACACACAGTACACCGCGAAACGTGTTTTTAAAATATAGGTTTCTAAATGGTTACGCCGACGCGTTCATCATTACGAAGGTAACTGAAAGGCTACTATGAAGTACGTCAGTATTATTCCGAAAGCCTAAAAAATTAAAATGTTTGTTTACACACAATTATACCTATAGCATGCTGAATGAGAATATAATGTTCACTAAACTTATACACACCACGCGCCATACATCAAAAGTCCATGCTTTGCAATATTTTCAATTAAGTAAATGCTAATAAATAATAAAATTAACTTACTGCAGAGTAAACAGAATTATCCAAGTCAACAAAATTTCGTCCACTGAACTTCCATTGGGAATGTAGAACCCAGTCGCTGAGTCTCGCTAACTGCAAATTAAAATATTTGCATTACATTTTGGTATTTAAATGCCGTTGAATCTGGCATACGGACATTTTCCCCCAGGGGAACTTTCCTCTCGGAAATCATCTCCTCGGACAGCTTAAATGCAAGTATACTGAGAAAATAATGCAAACGTTTTAAGATAAAGAACAAAGGTTAAAGGTATAAACACATGCGTACACATACATAATTATACATTAAAATTTTAACCGAAATAAATTAGTATTTTAGTATATAATAACACAATGCATACTCAGTAACACGTTAAAAAATTGAAATCAAAAATCAAATAGTTCAAATTCGGCGTCAACCCACACAACAATTTAGTGTTCGCACAAAAGGGATTGGTATGGAAAAAATTATAATGAATTTAAAACAAGCAGACGTTGAGATTCTTACATGAATCCTAAACCGATCTCCAGCTCCAGCATCTTCCCGTATTTCCTCTGCTTTCGCGTTTGCGATAATTTCAAAATTTCTTTTTATCTACAGCAATTAATTATTCATTATTTAGATATAGTAAACAATAATTAACATTAGGTAGATATAGATGGTAGTCGGTATTAAATATATACTACTATTTATTTAGCCTACACAAAGCCTTTTTTGTATATATCACAACTACTGCAAAATAAACCAGAATCGAACTTAATTACCTGTAATTTCATAAAATTACCCACATGAACCAAAAGACCGATATAAAAAATAGTATTAAAAATGAATACAAAATAGTCGAGCAAAAACTTCCCCAGTCCATCCACAGCCACATAGGTTGCAATCTGAATAAAGTTCACAATTGATCTCGTAATTATACAGATGGAGTAAATCCCAGCTGTATCTGAAAATATTCTTGTGCATTTTCGTAACGCATGAAAATTGATTGCAATTTCATTCAGTTTCAAAATTGTCTCAGACTCCATTTCGCTGTCCTCTGCCTTTTCTTTAAAGTAAACACTCGTCTCACAATTCTCGATATTATTAGCATTATATGCAGTCCGTGCTAAGGTGGAAACCCCATGACGCTTTTCACTTTCATGGCATTTCCATATATCTACCAACTGCTTCGAAATCATTTCGTGAGCTTCAACTAAATAAATCCCAAAAATGACTGAAAACGACAGTGCAAAGAAGTTTGGAAATGAGAATAAAATTAATAAAAAGACACCTGCTAGTGTTTCCAAGACGTTATTCGTGGACGGCAATCCTAAATAGTTAGTAACATAGGAAGTCGAGTTATTAATAATTCTATCCCAACAAATCCCTACAAATGATATTCCAAGTCCAGCAATTAAAACAATGAAATAAGCAGTTTTGTAATTGAAGTTAATTTGACTTCTTGTATCGTCATTGATGCCCCGTTTTTTCTCTTTTGCTTTCATCCTGACAATAAATTGAATTAATTTGACAGTTTTTCTCGTTCCCAGGAGGGAAGTGAAGCGTATTAGAGCAACAAGTTCATAAGCTATTAGGGATTGCATGTACACTAGTATTTTATATCGGAATGGTAGGGACTCGATCTGTTTGGAGTTGGTCTTGGAAATTATAGATTTAGTTCCTAGAAACAAGGCAATCATTGCCAATGTTAAGTTCAGAAGTGATTGGACCGAAAGTATTTCATACCACCATTTCTTATGCTCTTTTGATAAAGAAATATTCCGCTGCTGACATATTGAACTTAAGCTACGAGTATTTAAAATTCCAGCTAGTCGAAAGGTATTATTAAATATTGTTAATAAAGTCGTCATTTTAATTAAGATAATCTTAGACAAGTTTTTTATTATATTTATTGTGTTTAAGTTGTTTAAAACACAATCGCTATACTTTTATACACAAAAATGCTCAGTAATCATAAATATAGGCCAAGTTCTCAACGTAATGTGGATAATAATATAACTCAATACAACTCTAATACAACTCTCGAAGAAGCAATGAGCTTACTAATATCAACCAGTCTACAGTAGTAAATGCTTTGTCATGCGATTTGCATTTTTTCAAAAATGACACCCTAGCCTAAAATATAATAATTGTAAAGTGGTTCAGATACTCAACAATTTAGAAGACAATTCCAGGTTAATATCTTAATTGTGCTTGAACGACGTTCCATTTTTCAAGTTGCACTTTAAAATGACAACGTACTTGTTGTACTCGTAGTGGCAATATATTTATAGCGCTAAACTTATTTCATACCAGCCAGACGAAGACTGAGTATATGAAAAAGGCCTGTTATAGGGTATTTTGAAAGGAACAAAGGAAGTCCACACGTGACGACCTTGACTAGATGACCTCTCCAGGCAACCTTTTCCATATACTCAGCCTTCGTCTGGCTGGTTTGAAATAAGTTTAGTGCAATAATTATGTATATTGCCATTACGAGTACAACGAGTACATTGTCATTTTAAAGTTTAAAGTGCAACTTGAAAAATGGAAGAGTCCCGAAACGTCGTTCAAGCACAATTAAGTTATTAACCTTGAATTTTTTTCTAAATTGGTGAGTATATCCTATAACCACTTCACATTTATTATCTTATCTTCTCACCTAGCGCATTACTCAACACCCTGCATAAAATATACTTATCCGACTTTAATGTTCTGTATGTCAAACGAAAGGCATGTAAAATTATTATAATATACATCCTTCTCATTAGGTGTTTAATATAAACAATTCATACAGGTATATTTATACTTATTTGAGATAATTCGAACCACGACGGGGAAATATTGGTGATCTCATCTGCATAACATAATCAGATAGATACATTCTACATGCATTTTGAAATGCAATAATTCTACATTTTTGCAGAGTGAAGTATCTATACACTTCCTCTGTCATTCTGTTTACTTTATTGAAATTTACATTGTTATTAATTAATAATTATTGATTTTACATAAAATAAATAAATTATTATACAAAAATACATGCGTTATTTTTGAACTATTTTTAGGTATGAAATAAATTCAATAAATAAAGTGAACTTTATTATGCCACACTCAAATATGCACTAACTATAGTCAACTGCCTCGGCTAATTTCCAAATGAATAAAAATATTCATTGTTAATTGTTCTTACATGTCTCATCATGTAATTTCAGAATCAGAATTGGGTCGACTTCACAGAAATTTATTGCTAGAAGCAGTAAGGGAAAAATTGGAATAAGTTCTTGAATACTCTTGAAATTCTTGACTTCGCAATTGAAATATAAAAATAAAGTATGACAGTATGGTTCCTGCTACCTGAAACCGTAAGAAAAACAAACGAGTTTATTATTAACAGAAAGTCAAAAATCATATATTTTTTCGTTAGGCTAATAGAATACTAACTAAGGTAGGGGTTATTTAATGATATGTATATACCCATGGAATGATGCTATTCCCAACAGGAAATAAATTCCATGCGTTCAGCTCCCAAATCCACGAAGATATCCAATTTAGAACTTTGAATTGTTTTATAATTTTCGGGCCCAGTTTTAGACGCGCACTCAGCTCTTTTATGACGTTGTTATTGGCTTGTAGCTAAATAAATTCAAAATCCACGTAAGTAAGCCACACCACATTTTGCTTAAACAAAAAAATGATATGTCCGAGCGAGCAGTAAAATAAAAAATTGATTACTAAATTAAACTTACTTCTTTCCTCAAGTAATTTCCAAAATACGACAAAAGTATAACAGTCACAAATTCTGCAATGGTCACGTAGTATGTCACCCTGTAATAAATGCCCTCAGTCAAAGCCTGTGCTAATCCTTTCATAAGAAGGACAGTTCCTCTCAGTACAATTGACACGCAAAATATCCCACAAATTTTTGAAAAATTGTCAAATTGAGTTTTTAATTCCTTAAAGAACAGCACTTGGGGCTTTAGAGGTAATTCTTTAAGAGCGTGCTGCCCAAGCTGCTCAATAAACTGTCTGTGAATGTCAAGTAAATTGAGACCCGTTGAAATGACGAATATTTTTGTATACGCATATGACATGATGGGCATGGTGTCAAATATTACATAAAGTATTCTTAAAATTGTATCATTCTGAGGTAGCAATGCCCATTTGTGATAATTTCCAAAATCCGTTGAATCCAGTACGTTTACTTGAATCATTCCAAAGTATTGTGCCGCAAATGTTACGAGTGCAATTAGCAAGCTGAGAATTTGTAATTTATTATCTGTTTTTGAAGCTAACCCACTCAGGGGCGAAGCTGAAGCGGTGTTTGAGTAAATAAATTTTGTTAGACTCAAAATCTGCTTGTTGTAAAATAGGGATGAGATTCGACTCACGCAATCTGGAACAGTAGATGCTCCATAACTAAGCAAGTAAAATAGCTGGTCTGATAATCTAAGACTTCCGGATACGCGCTCAAGCGTGTTATTTGAGATCAGATCAAACCACAGGATGATTTGTAAAATACTTAAAAACATATAGATGGTAGTACATATGTGACAAATTTTAAATCCAAACTTT
>JAQFZE010002959.1:0-13461 GCA_034695245.1 Dicyrtomina saundersi | reverse complement strand
TGTGTGTGTGTGTGTGTGTGTGTGTGTGCGAGTGGAGTCGGAGAGGAGTTGAGTTGAGACGATTAACAACCGATGTACGATAACGATAGAGACTGATACCGAGCCGGATTATTTTCCGATTGCTCGAGAATTGATCAAGTGGAAAGGTATAGAGAGATAAGTATGAGTGGGTAGGTAGGAAATAATAATAAGTAAGTCAATTTGTTTGCTTTTCCTTCCTCCTCTCGTATACTCATTGAGACAATTCCGTTTACTCAGTTTAGTCAGAAGCTTTTGGCTCATAAATAGAGAGAAACAGAGAGCTACAGAAAAGCCTATGCTTCAGTAGTCACACTCTCCTTACATATAATTAGGTAGGTAGGCCCGTACTACAGCTCCGCTTTGTAGTTTGTATATGTAGTTGTCGTCGTGTCGTACAAGAAAAATCGAATCTTGTAATAATAGTAGCTGGAGTAAGTGGATGTGTACTACGTAAATATCTATGTAGTCGCTCTTCGGCGGGACGTGCATATTACATATTATATTGGGACAAACTTTGAGTGGATGCTTGATGGGAGAGTGGAAGTGGAAGATGTGTGTGTCTCTTGAAGCTACCTACCTACATAATGTGTATAGGCTGGGATGATATGCTGGGAAATGCTTATCATTGATCATTAGGAGGCATAAAGTGGAGATAGTGATATGATGTGGCGTAAACAAGAACAAGACTTGTGATATCTGTATCTTGTTGATATGCACCGCTCTCTCTCCCGCGTCCCTCTCTTTTTATCATGAGAAGAAAGATGAGACTGTCACTATACGCTGACATTGGCCTCATCTTCATTCCATTTTCTCTCTCCTCGCAAACTGAGCCATGGAGTCAAGACGGAGAGCGACTCTCTCAAGAAGGATCCCTCCTCCCGAAGGCAAGAGGCAAGAAGAAGGTAGGAGCGTCGAAAAGAAATACAAAACTGTTTCTTTTCCTATTAGTGTCAACTTTAATGTTTTTCATGTTCATTGCTTTCGAATTCGAGTGACTGAGTGAGCACTGCTTCTTTGCCTTTGCCTTCCTTTCCTTCAGTCTCGACTCGGCTCTATGTCCCTAAATACTGTGTGTGTGCACTGCATGGATTTGTATAGGGAGCTACATACTACCCTCTCCACGAGGAATTCGAATTGGAGGGTTCACTTTATAGCTCGAGACGAAGACATATATCCTCTCCTATATGGGGCTATACTGCCTGCGAGGAGAGGATGTGATGCAGGCTGCAATTATGACGAGTCATGTCGTTCAACTTCCAATAAAATCCACACAACTTCTTTTAACAACAACGTTTAACTGCCTACATAATACTATTTATGTATTTATCCGATATAGATATTATGCACACGCACATCATTAGATGTACCTGTTCTCAAAACAACTCACTGCTCCAGTACCCGTACCAACACCAGAACCAGCACCAGCACCAGCACCAGCACCAGTACCAGAACCAACATTATACCTCCAGCCTGCCGTAACTTTTGAATGCGTGCATATGTAAGGTACATGCTGGGTAGGTACTTTTGGATTTTTCTTGTAAATAGTAAAATGTGCTGTCTTTCTGCAGCTCTAACTGACTGTAGCATGAGGCTGGGAGTTGACGTTGACGTTGACAATGAAGAGCACCATTGAAGTCATTAGGACATTAGTAACATTACAAGACTCGCCGAGAGCAATATAAATTCATGGGCCAAAGAATAAAAACATTATTTTCTGAGCGTAAACAACGAAACGAAACTATTATTATTATGTCTATTTGTATTAAGTACAGATTTACCATTTACAGAATGACTCTCATTCCTATACCACCACCACTACTACTCCTACTATACTACTATCTCCTCTCCTACCTATTTCTATTATTTGGTTCAAAGTTTGAATGTGTGGCGCACTCACATTTACATCTAATAGGCAGTTCTTCTCTCGGCCTACGTTCCCGCTCCCGTCCCCATTGCTCCAGAGTCGTTCTCAGTTTCCAGTTGTTCCTCCAAATCACATCCACTATATCAGTTGAAATTCTCCGAATCAATAACAATAAAATTGCAATTGCAATAAAAATTTCCAAGCTCACACACTCCACACACATTATGTACAAAAATAATGTACAGATCCCGTGGAGTCGGAGGGGGTACCTATCTACTCTCATATGTGTTGTCTTATTGTATTGTATCCAGGGAAGTATGAGAACATCCCTTAGCTAAATATATGTAATTAGCATATAATATTCCAAGTAGATACCTGTCTCTTTTTTTTTGTCTGTTAATAGTCCGTATATGCTCCAGTTAATTTGTATGCTAACCTCTCCAAGTGATTTGTGAGTTGTCAATTGTCAACATTTAAGAGAAGGCTATACTGATATATACCCAACATTTCATGAGTATATCCAGACGACGACGACAGTGACTATACACTTATATATGATATGATATAAAAAAAAATCTCTGTAGGAGAGATACGAGTAGCGATAAGATGCTTGTACAAGATCTGAGTGGATGTTTGTATCCCGATCCCCTCATATATTACGAGACAATATCAATATCAATCTATTTACTTGCAATATAATTCTATCTCAAATCTCCACTATCAAAAGTCACATAAAATATGAAACAAGACAAACGGCCGGCTCTATGTGCATTCCCAGTATATTGCAATACATACAACTGAACAGAGAGTGGAGGCGAAACCAAAACTGCAGACTATACAAATAAATATATATCCCAGGGATCCTTGTCAATTTTACTATCGTCTCCCTCCATTGAATTACCTCCACACACAGAAAATGTGTCCCGGCCGGCTCTCCCTATGTTCATCATCTCTATGTCTCAGTTCCTTTTTTTATTGAATTTTGAAACGCAATAAAAAAAATGATGCGAATTCAAACTTATCGTTAATAGCATTTTGTAAAGAGGGACGACGACCATGACGTAAGTAGGACGGTACAGGAAGGTAAATTAAAATAAAAAGATGGAGAATGGGAAAGTAAAAAGCTGTATAGTCATGCTACACAATTTTTTTTACAGTATAATAGTGACGCGTGGTACGAATCGAGATGTTCTCTATGACAAAATGAAATTGAGAGCCGCCGTGTGTGTGTGTGTGTGTGCGGGTGTGTGGGTGCGAGGAGTCCGTCTCTCTGTTTGTGGAAGTTGAAGTGTAAGTATTACAGACACGGATACAGACTACAGACTCGAGACTCGGGAGTCGTCTATACCTATATGTGTGTAGTTTGGGAAGAAGAAGACGAAGAAGAGGATGAAGACAGAAGAGAGAGAGAGAGAGAGAGAGAATAAAAAAAATACTGGAGACTAAAAAAGAATTGAAGAATTTGAAGTTGAAGACGGATGGAAAAGATGAAGAAAGAGAAAAGAGTGAGCGAGTGAGATCGAATTGTTTCATCAGGTCTCATAATCCCTGCAGCGCATATAATTTAAGCTGGAAACTTCAAAAAGCTTCTAAAAGAAACAATTAATGCCTTCATTTTTCCACACAGCTGAACAGAATAAATCGGCATATAGTCTAAGCTGGTAGATTGCTGGATGAAATTTTACTCTTTGCTCAAGGATTGCCGAGGAGAGAGAGAGAGAGAGAATGTCCCTGTAGCCTATCAGTATTCAGATTCCAGTTACTACCAACTTACTACTGACTACTGACTACTGACTACTACTCCTACTACTACTACTACTACTACTTCCACGGCAGAAAAATAATTAAAAGAAAGTCAATTACAAAGCTACCGGCCCCCACTGCGACACCCCATTCCCTCTTCATTTGCATGATCACCGAAAAAACAGCACTTCGTTTCTCTCTCTCTCTCTCTCCCAGCCCCGACCCTCGATTTCCGATAAACCACTTACACCAAAAACTCTAACTCTCCATCCATACTCCACATTCAACATTCACAACGACAAACCCTGTGTCTCTCTCTAACTGTCTGTCTATCGCACTGTCGCTCTAAACTTCTCTGTTCCTCCTTCAAGCTCTGTGGCATGGGCCCGTCCCTGTCCCTGGGAATCATAGCAACCTTCTTTTTTTTTTTAATTTTATTTTCTTCTTTCCTCAGTTCTTATTGCATTGGAGTGCAACGGAGAGCGAGAGAGAGATATACCTATATCCAAATTCTCTCCCCTTTATCCTCATTTCCATTCCTTCCTCCAAAAAATATCTACCTCAATGACGCTCAACTTTACATTAGAAACTTAAGAGCTCATTCGCTAAAAACTAAATCTGAAAGGAAAAGTCATGTGAATCCTCTGATGACTATCTAACATCTCCGAGTGTAATAATGTAAGCTACACAGTACACACCCCTACAATAGTTGATAAAAAAGGCTACCTTCTTATATATATATACATTCTTGTTGTATATATATATATATGTAAAAACCACAAAATTGCTACCCGGAGCATTTGACTCTGTAATTCTTAAATACAGACATTAATTATACTTGTTATTCTACGCACCACCCGGCCAGATCAGGCCTTCCACGTCCATATACGTAGCAGCACCGAAACCCCCCTATGTGCCTATATCCATGCATGTACATAAGTAGATAGGTAGGTACATGTACACGTAAGTATGTACCTACTAGTATTGGTCCGGCCAGCTTTGTTTTGTCGTATAGCCTATAGTATGTATCTAGCATTCCTAGGAATACATTGGAATTCATATTCATATCAGAAATCCATTATAAATATATATACATGTATAGGAATCTCAATAAATAAAAAAAAAAATTTAAACTTTTATACTGACTGAGTTTTGAGTTTTGAATATGAAATTATTATTCATGTTTATATAGGACGTCACAGAGTATTTTTATCATTTAGCCAAAAATCTCGGGGTCCGGGTGCATCTAATGGGCTACGTGTGTTATGTCTCGACCATATAACTCCCGTTTCTCCCCCTGTGTGTACATACTGATAAGGACCTATATGAGCTGAGCTTCTGTCGGTCGGGATATGAGGATTTCACACTGAGGACGGCGGATGGAGAAGGAGAAGGAGCGAGTGGAAGGGAAAAAACTGTAAAAAGAACTGCTTTGGCTTTGGCAAGTGGAGTAGGTGGAATAAATGAATGAATTGAAGACAGCGGGAAAAGCATGAGTGTGAGGAGATCAAAAGAGCATAAGTGGGTGTCATAAAAAGCACGTGGTGCAGGGACGGTGGAGAGAAGTTCAGCTCACCACCTGAAAACGAAGGAGCCGGAAGAATTAGCGAGATGTGCGGACGGACGGACAGAGAGCTGTGAGGATGAGGAGAGAGAGAAAGAGAGCGAGAGCGAGGCAACAGATACGATTACGACGGAGACCACTGCCACTGCCACGGTCGTCTTGAGAATCCAAAGGATTTGCAATAATGGGCGATCGACGCATTTACCATTTTCCACCCAAAACTTCATCCCGTCAGCAGCCCTTCCTCCATCTCAACCCATACACCTACAGACTATACACTCACACACACAGATAATACACTGTATAGCATATAGGCTGATAGATCTTCTCTCCCTAAATCTACACATTTAAAATCACTATACTTAACTCGTACAGAGAGAGAGAGAGAGCTCGTTACGTCCAATAATACATTCTGTATGTGAAAGTGTGACTGGAGGTGTGTATGTGTGTGGTAGAATGTGGAATTTGAGAGAAATACTGATATCCAAGTGCATATTATTAGTATTCGTCGTAGAGTGGAAATAGGGCAGGGAGATAGGGGATGCGACGTGGAAGGAGATGCCTGTAGTAGCTACCTACGTTGATAATGGAAAGTGTATGTGGAGTGCTTCTGGGACTATACCTATACTCCTATGCCTATACTCTGTGCATAAGAGGAGATATATAGGTATATATAATGCAATGGAAAGAATGACTGTTTCCAAAATACAGAATAAGAGTCAAAGACTGGCACATCTGCTTCATCTTGACTTTGCGTGTTATACTGATTTACATTCACCTTTTCGGCGACTCGCCAGTTTCAATGGCTCTCTACATGTGCTTGGGCTGATCTCTAATGCCTCATCGCTATTCGTCTAATGTACTTTCCTCAACGTTTCACTATCACCATCACCACATGGCCCAATATCAGACGCGAAAACCGTCTGCTTTCATCCTTTTTCCAACCAAATTTCCATTCGTCCTCCTTCCTTTCCGTCTCCCAGTCTCCTCACACAAGTCATCTGACTCACCGAGAAAGTCCATTTCACCTGGCAGTCCCAAGTCGTAATTCAGTCACCTTTCCCTAAGCACTTCCCTCCACACTACCACCAGCTCCAGAGCTCCGTCCCCTCCTTCCCACATATATGTACATAGGCTACTCTCGCCTCCAGAGTCCGAGCTATTCATTCATATGTTTATGCACTCCAGAAGGTGTGACTCGGAGTAAGTCCTTTTTACGGCACAACATTAACATATTGCGCTACACACATGTAACACTCGGAGGATGAGACTCTGACAGAAAAAATTCAACTCTTCAACGACAACGACAACGACGACGACGACGACTTCAACCCCTGACAGAAACAGAGCCAGGACCAAAAAAAAACCAAGGAACCTCTCATTACATATTTATAAAAGTGTCCTCATCGCATATAAAGCAACTTTGCCAATCATCAAGTCTTAAAAGTTTATTCCCGCTCTCATTTTAAAATCGTACATATCCCTGCCTCTATCATTTACACTCCTCCAGAGTTCCTACGTGCACATGTCGTCCCCGTCTCATGACATAGGTAGGTAGGTACTATATATACTTGACTGATGAGTGTATCTCCGTGGATGTAATATTCAGAGCTAAAGCACTCACACACATGTCCCTGCCAAACGCGTCTTCAACAAAGTAGCTACATACATGTGCTATGAGATGATATTTTGATGTTCTCGCATTATTTCCTCCGACATATCAGTATTTCCTCTTGTGCTCCTGGGGCCAGCGCCAGAGCCAGAGTCAGTGAACATAAATAAAAACTACTCTCATCCCAAAAGAAAAAGAAGTTGACTCATTAAGGAGACGGTGTGTGATGTAGTGGAGAGCACATGAGACACTCTCCGGTTCTCCGTCTCGAGACTTGACACATGTACATATTATACAAGTGAGGAAAACATTAAAATGTATATTTAAAAATCTATATGAATTCCTCTGAATAATAGTAGCAGTGTTCCTTCATGATGCTTTAATTTAAACTCGGAGCCCAGCAGCCTCACTCGCCTTCTCCGTCTTAATATACTCCTTCATAGAGCTTCAAGTCAATTTACTTTTTCAATACAAGGCAGGAAATCTATGAAATTGGCTTCTCCTAAAACTACCAAACTACCACCTACCCTTGTATGTACACACATTCATCTCTTTCTCTTTTCTTATATCCGGTGAAAACGATCAATTTATAAATTTTCCAATGAATTACAAAAAACTAAAAACGCATGCAAGAGGGCTTTCAATTATTCATAATAATTTCCATCTCCATCTATAGGTAAGGTACTACCTTCCACCCTTTCCATCAGACCATATATATGTATATAAGCACCTCACCTACCTATGTACCATCAAAACCTATAGCGGCAGACAGACAGCTACCACCAGACATATACAAAGCGCAGTGGCAGTGAATTCAAAAAATATATCCCCTTTCCGTCAAAACTGACTGGAGGTGCAACTACGTTCTTACATAGTTTTGAATAGCGTAAAAAAAGAGTTGTGAGGAGAAACACAAAATATAGTGCATACACTCACATTCATTTCCCCATAAAGACGGCCCTGTGAATTGCTATACAATTAGAACTACAGTATATAAAGTGTGTAAGCAGTGGCAGAATTAGAATTAGAATTAAAATTGATGCCGGAACTGTAGTGCAAGATTGGCGGATCGGTATCGGTATAGACTCGCTATATGCTCAAGACTTTGCGAGACCAATTGAAAGTTCTTTGCAAACTCTTTCTTTTTTAAAAATTCTACACTTCTACACAGTTCTACGATACACACAACTTTAAGCTTCAGCCTTTAGGTTACTAATTTATAAGCAATTAATTGATCTTAAAAGACACAATGGGCTTGGTAGAAAAAATAATGAGGAAAGAATATAGGTGAGCATATGCCTCTTTGCAACAAACTCAAAGCAGTTATGTACAGTTCAAATATTATAAAGGCCCATACACATATTGTAAAGATGCAATGTGGCATAAGTTCAGTCCAATGTTAAACAAGCAATAATATTCCTTTTTAAAAAAATATTGTTAAACTAAATTATACTGTTGCTTCTATTTTTTTTTTATATATTTTGAAATTAATTGAAAAAACATTTGAAAAATAGATGGAATTGTGTCACATTGCTTTCATTTTTTTATCGGACTTACGTCACATTGCATTGCATCTTCGTCGATGACCGGTGATATGCACCTAAGCTATGTATGTTTTATGTACCTAGGTTTCCCTCGCATCGTAAGAACAAAACAAGTAATGAAAAATTAATGGCTCTACCTGCATAACTAAATAACTAGGTACATCTAAAAAGAGCCTCCGCCACCCCTGCCCTGTGCACAACAGCTCCAGCTCCAGCTATAGTATAGGCCCTTGATAAAACAATAATCATCAAGTATATGAGGAGTATTCAGTTTTTCAAATAACAATGTGCGTGTGTGTGTGTGAGGAATGGAAACTTGAAAATCAACTTTACTATCCACTTCTATGTACAAGTAATTATGTATCTCAAAAAACTCTCCCAGTTATGCATTTTCTCACTCTCTTTTTCTTTATTTTTACGATGTATATTCAGTACTTACAGACAAATAATACAAAATAATATCAGCTCTTTAGTCTCTTCTCTCTCCCTTTTCTCAAGTACATAATTGTAGGTAAATTGTCATCGTCATTGTCGGCTTCAACTTCGACACGAAACGAACAACGACAAACAGTGTGAGGACGAGGAGAGTTTAAGTTTGAGTCAGTAAATTCGTCATAAAGTTGTTGGTGGTGGTGATGGTGATGAATGACAAAAAAGATTGAGAATTGACTGCTCATTGTTTAATGCGCTCAATGTGGTGGTGGAGCTGGAAGTGGATACACACACGTTCCAATGTACATAAGGCCAGAAAGCCTCTCTAAAATCTAGTAACAGAGTCGAGCCTATAGGGAGGTTCTTTCCAATGGCTCTAACCTACAAAGAACCAATAGAATTCAGTACACTGAGGTTCCTTGTATAGTTCCTGTACATAGACACATGGAGACAGTGGGCAGATAATATTTTATATTTGTAATAATAATTGTTATTCTTTGTAGTACCTACATTTATTTTTTTTTTACCTGGGATTACTCTTTATGTATGAACTATGTTGACGACAATTATTATAGTGTGTGCTGAAGCCATAGGATCAAACAGTGCATTGTGCTTTTAGTAGATGCACATGTGACTAAAGGACTAAAAAATAAATAATATGAAATCCATGTTCTAAATAAACTCTAAATAAAACCTTGTATCTGTGCACTTGCAGAGAGACAGAGAGACAGAAACAGACGGAGGTACTGTAGGTAGATGTAATATTTGTTCTCTATTATTATTATTGGGATATTTGTATTTGTCTGACTGAGATGACTCTGTATGAGTTACACAAAATATAATTTGTAATGTAATAATAGGACAGTGTTTAGGGAGAGAGAGCTACATATATTGTGTGACTTTGAGAGGTGTTGTGTGTGTGTTAGTTAAAATTACAAAATGAGAATGAAGTGAGGCATGTATAATAGTATTAGGTGGAGAGCGTCTAGCTCTAACATGGCAGAGTATGCTTTTCTTTTTCTTCCTTTGTTAACGCTATAGTATGAGGCCGGGGAAGAGTAGAGAGTGTACTGTAGTCGTAGTCTAAGCAGGATGCTACACTATCTCTGTCTTCTATCTATACTATGCAAATGGAAATGTCGAGTAGGTGAGTGGAGTCTAGAGGTGCATATGCATACATACGGGATGGATGGTGGTGGTTGCATTTGCTTTGGCTATGGGCTGTAGCCATGTCAACTGTAAACATGAAGTGAGGGGTATTGTGTTAATGTTCGGCTATGTATGGCTCTGGCTTTGGTAAAAGAAAACAAATTTGATGTGTGTGGACTCGTCGACATCGACTTGACTTGTTTTTCATTTGAAGCAAAGTAATCATCATGCAAAAACCTTGGAACTCAGTTTAGTCAATATTGATAATTGTGGGAATTATTGCTATTTCAAACTATTGTCAGGTTCAACAATAAATGCTGATGGAGATGGGAAAGAGGAGCTCGCTCTCTCTCTCTCTTTCTGTTTGTTGGTTGTTTACATAGACGAGGGGATAATGAGGAGAGGAAGGTTGTGTTCATCATTCACTTTACAGTCTCTCTCTCTCGTCCTTTTTCACCAACACAACTACAAATAATTCAACTCCTTTTACTCAGTCACTTCTCTGGGCTCTGCTCTGCCCGTACATAGAGAGATACATCTATCCACCCATACCTACCTACCTACCTGCCACCTTACATCATCACCAACTACAAACTAATATTTATTACTAAAATAGATAAATACACTTGTAGCTACATACATGTCCCTCCTCAGTCAGCCTTCTTCCCTAGTATCTCTTCGTATGCTACACTACATGTCACGTGGAGTAGATCCAGACTCGCATCTATTTGCATACGCTTAATTCATTGGACTTTTGAGGTCCGTCCTCGTCCCCCGTCTCTGATTGCCTCACTTTTGGGTGAGCGTTTAGCATCCGTTTTAAGCTCACCGATGAAAAGATAATAATAATAATAATAAGTAATGATAATACTCCTCGCAATTAAGTATAGGTAGGTATTTAAGTTGTGAGTTATATTTTGGTCTTTTGGCCGAGGTATGTACACTCTGTGGTTGAGAACGGAACGGGGAAGACCCCTGCCTATGAATTGAAAAGGACGGAAATGGGATGACAAATGACAACTACATATTATTACAGGGCTGAGGATAGGACTGGGTATGTGACGGAGAGGTGGTCAGAGTTGGACTGGGAGTGAAGGGGCGAGTATATGGGATAATTGCTTTCCAGGCTTTCGATAAAACTTACAGAGAAGCAATAATATAAGAATGGCGGAAGAATGAAGGTTGGTTGTGTGTATGTATGTGTTTGGTTGGTGGGTTGGCTGGGTGTGGGAGAGGAGACGAAGGAGACGGAGAAGACGAAGAAGAAGACGAAGAAGGAGAAGAAGTCGAGACATGAGAGTATAAACGAAACGTATAACATATGATGTTCATAAAGACGTCCAACCACCGTCTCTGACATGGAAAGGCCTTCTTGAGAACATCCGAAACTTTTATGACTTTTCTTCCCCGCTTAGACCTCGTGCCTCTCCTATCTTGCTCACAATTAATTTTATAGGACCCTATCCTTGCCATTTTCCATTAAAATGACGCCAGGGCAGATGTGATGTGATGCGATGTGAGCTGAATTTTTGCATGTATCCTCCTTCATCTCCGTCCCGTACAACCTTACCTACCAACAACCTCTCGTCCTCGTCCTCCGTCCTCCTCTCCTACCTACTCTATCATGCTATGCTTGATATGCTCTCCTCGTTCCACAATTATTTTCATCCGTTTTTCTTCTTATTATCTCCATTGATAAGAACTGACGGAGAAAGAGAGAGAAAGAAGGAAAGGACTGAGAGACTGAGACTGAATCCCTGGAGCAAAAAAGAGGAAACAACACACGGGATGGCTCTTATATACATACATACAGCCTTTTCCCTTCTTCCCTTCACTTGGTTTCGTTTGGTCTGCCTGGCTACCTGCGCCTCCCACAATTTAAACTCTTGTAATTAAAGTGGTAGGAGTGGGAATACAGATGGGGAGATTTCTCTTTTCTCCTTTCGTTTCCCTGTCTCTGTCTCCCTACTACAAAAGCCGCTTCCCTTGACTCTCTAACTTTGGGCCGCTTCAAATCGGGGCCCGAGCACTTATCGCTCCTTATATATGCTTATATATATTTCCGTCTCAACTGATGAGTCTCAATCGCTCTTGTTGTGTCTTGTCTCACTCCTGGATCATGTTACAAAACAAAGAAGTCTGAATAAAGTAATAAAATGCACACTTTTCCAGACATGAGCCAAAGGAAAGTGTAATTGATGAGGACGTCGGTCGAAAAGGAGAAAAGGATGAGAGAGAGACAGAGAAGGTTAAAAGTAAAGTAGGGCTGAAACAGGGACATAGGGTGTATAGAGTATAGGTTGGCTCGGGTTATAGTCTTGTGTGTGTGTGTGTGTGAGGAGGGATAGGGAATTGGACTAGGAGAAAAGGATGGTGGGGATGGTGTATGTACATGACTAGGTAGTTGATAGGGCATTTGGAGACAATGTCGAGGAATCCCGACTTGCTTTGCCACGTTAGTTCTGGTTCTAGTTTCCTAGTATTATTATTGCATTGAAGGATGTAAAGTGAAAGAAGGAAAAGGAGGAAAGAGAAATTCTTAGCCCATTCCTTCCCACCCGCAAAAAGACCATTATGGCTATGTTCTCTCTCTCTTCCTTCTTTGAGAGACTCTGTTGAATATTCTTGTGGTCCAAAATATATATATGTACAGAACAGTGGAGAGAGAGAGAGAGTATCTAATACAATTATGTTCTTCCAAGTCCGCAACGCCACACGGAAAAGGGATAAATTTTCTTTTCTTTCTAAACCAACTGCCTTCATACAAAACAGCAGTCCCTTTTGATCCGTTCCAATAAGCAAAGAACTTTCCCTCAACACTAAAACTGCTTTCCTATATCCCATACTCCATCCTCTCACAGACTCCTCCAACCACCACCACCACCGTCCTATCTCTTCAGTACAACTACAAGCCATCTCTCTCCTCTCCCCCTCTCCTTCTTCTCCAGGCCCACTTGGAAATACCACGCCAAGAGTCGGAGAGAGAGCGAGCCAGTAAGAAGGAGGAGAAGAAGAAGAGCGGATATTGCATTTATCATCACAATCCTGAAAATGAGAATGTTAAGCAAAAGGCAGAGAGACACAATGCTCTCCGAAAACCTCTTTTTATGCAAGGGCAAATAATTTGCGGCTATATATCAGGTCGACTTCCCATTCATCCTCTGCAATATTTCAGATATAATTGTTTTCAAAGAAATTAACGAATGCCCACCAAATATTACCCATCGGAAATAACTATACACAGAGATGGAGGGTCTCCCATGAACCTCAACACATCCCAAGCCAGACATGAGGCCCATAACCATCTATACTGTACAGTAGTCTTCGTCGTCGTCGTCGTCGTCGTCGTTGTCGTAGTAGTTGCAGCAGCAGAGCACAGAACAAGAACAACTAAACCATCATAACATTATCTCTTTCACATTTATATTCTTAGACCTCGCTTAATCACCCTCCCTCATTTCCCTCCTCTCAGCCACCGCAAAATCCAACTGCCCTTCCCGAGCAGCACCAGTCCCGGTCCCGGTCCCGGTCC
>JAQFZE010002958.1:0-13465 GCA_034695245.1 Dicyrtomina saundersi | reverse complement strand
TTATGGGAAAACCCCGGCGTCTATTAGAGACCCGGCGTCTATTAGAGACCCGGCTTCTATTAGAAGCTTTACGGTACCTATATAATGAGACATAGCAACATGATTCTGATTCTGATAATGAGCCTAATTAAGGACCTACATAAGTGAACAGTAGTAGCATTCCTTCCCTTGTGTAGCTACAAGTACATTTTGTATGTATCATTTACAATTCCGTGATTGTAATAATAATTGTAATTATATGGTGCTGAGTAAAGAGTGAGTTTCTATATCTTGTGCCTGCTTCGCAGAGCTTCTGATTAGATATCCAATCCTGAGGCATAGGAACGTTCACAGGTCAGTACTCATTAATTGTGGAGTGGACACTGAGGCATATAGATAGAGAAAAGCTTAGATTTATGGATTTCTTCACATATATTTTTTGTTCTGTAAAGAGATCTCTACAAGTCTCGAAGTCCAAGTCCAAGTCGAATTCGAATTCGAAATCTCGATAAATATGATGAATCTGAAGTGAAGTTTGAGTATTGAGTACAGACAGAATAATATTACAGAGAGATGCATATAGATAAGTATTTAAAGCCATAGGCTCGACGCAATATCACATCATCAACATCAAGTATGAAGACTGAACATCCATCCACGTCGAAACGTTATATTTTTTTGCTCAATCACAAAAATGGTAAATTTAATTACCTACATAGAGCTTAAGCTTGGATGAATTAGAGTTAGTATGCTCGCAACTGCCAAGACTACTAAAACCAATGCCAAAACACTAAAAACTAGATCGTAGTATCTGCTGTGAGTGAGTCCTGAAGAACACAACATGCCACACATTGCGTCTCCATGACTAAAAGTAATACAGTCAGCTTATCCGAAAATATGTGTAAAGTACCACTCTCACATCCTATTAGTTATGAACATACTGAATCGGCGAATGTATGTAAAGGTATTTATGTAAGGTGCTACCTATTTTACTGCACATATCGTCTGTGAAGAACCAAAATTACCCATATCCATTTTTAGCTAAAAACAATATCAACTATCTTCAAAAATATTGAAATATGTCTTGGCAGCATTTAAATTGAACATTTTGCCGTTTTCAAAAATATGTAAATACAAAATTTGCACCTTTTCAAAAACATTGAATTAGACCATTTTGCACCTTTTCGAAAACATGGAATTAGAACATTTTACATTCTTGAAAAACATGAAAATAAAACATTTCACGCTTTTCAAAAACTCCTAATTAACATTTTACGCATGTTTCTCATTTTGTTTTTATGACATAGCTCATTTTGATTGTAGCTGAACTTGGATATGGGTCATTTTGGTTCTTCACAGACGATATATACTTTGTAAGCTGGCTCTTTTAAAAGGTCAAAAGTAATTACGTTTCAATTGATTATACTTAAGCTCCCTTGCTTAATGCTTGCTGCAGTCGGAGTCCAAGTGCACTGGAACTATAATGACCCATTTCACGACGACACGACTCTGTATCCGGCACATAAATATAATTACATTTGACTGATTTAACATAAGTCGAGCCAAAACGCATTTAATGAGCTTCAACTATAGACCTTACTTCAATATAGTTGACATTCTCGTATAAAATTATTTTGTTTGCTATTTTAAAGTACTCAGCATTATCATTATCTCATGTGTCTGCGTTCCCTCTTCCCTCTAAAATAGTTAATGACCAATTCCGCGTTTCTTTTTTAGCTAACTACCAATTCCAAAAACATTAATAAATTATATGTATAAAGTTGGTTTTTCAAATGGGTGCGGGTATATGTACCTAATACGGATTATGCTTCGTGGGTGAATATAGGTAATCAGACCGAAATAGGACGAATTTATTATCTGTTGGTTGCATGTTCAATTTGAACCACTAAAATGGCATATTTATCTTTTCGTCCAAATGCAATGTCAGCATTGTCAGGAACCCTGTGAAGATCTCCAGCTCAGTCAGACTCAGGTCCAGATCAACAAATTAGTAATGAAAATATTATGAGAGGCGATGCATATCTATGAGTCAAGACCAAACCCTAACTGTACATGTATTGTGCTTCAGTCAGTCAGTACACGACGTAAATTCAAAAATGTAAGAATCAAATAATTTTTAATGTTCATGTACGTAAAAGTATAGGTAGGTAAAAGTAGGTACGTAGATACTATTTAATTTACATAACACGTGGCTGATGTAGTATAGC
This sequence comes from Dicyrtomina saundersi, assembly GCA_034695245.1. Taxonomy (NCBI): domain Eukaryota; kingdom Metazoa; phylum Arthropoda; class Collembola; order Symphypleona; family Dicyrtomidae; genus Dicyrtomina; species Dicyrtomina saundersi. The sequence goes on along the minus strand of JAQFZE010002958.1, from coordinate 11,258 downwards.
TTGAACATAGTGAGCGTCAATGTGTATCAAAGACATGTGATTGAATTGTTGCTCCGAAAAACAGATAAAGTGCTTACATGTAAGGGATGTAGATAGGGTACATAACAACGTAAAATAGGGTGATGATAATAACTTGCATACGAAATCAATTTTAAGTTTACATAGAGATTACATGGATTTTTATTATCTTATCACTTTCATATATTACTTACTACTACAGTTCACACAAGCATGGTGGGCCTTGTAATAATAATATAATAATAATAATTAAATTGCAACACTGGAAAATGGTAGTGGTAAAGTCAAAAATCAAAAATTCAAAATGTACTTACTTACATATTACTATATATGTATTGCCTCCGTCTACTATATATAATAATAATTATGTATGTCTACTTTACTACATAACTAGGTGTATCGAAAATTGAAATCGATTTATCATCATATTATCAGGACACCAAAATTATTATACTTATAATCTGAAGATTACAAATTAGAAATATAAAACAATTTTATTACAAGGTCTTTTTATACTATAACAGAAAATGTATAACTTTTTGTTTCTTCTCGCGCTATATTATGATCTAATAATATTACATATTATCAGTACTCCGAATCCTCCGAATATGGACAATAATGTTTTATTATAGTAGTCAATTGAAAGCTGAAAGTAAGTATTAACAAACAACGGGAATCTATAATATATATGAGCATCCGATAAATACTAATAATTTATTTATCATTTTTATATAGTAATAATTACTGTTAGATTCAGATAAGTAAAGTGCATTATTCACTGGCTTTTTTGAAATCCTTTCATGTAATCTTAAATCATAACCGTTATCAATGTTTAAACAATTTATAATAATTATTATACATATCATCAGCACTAAATTTACTGGTACTATTATGGCTGGACTTATCCGTTTTTCAACTAAGCTACTAGGTATAGTTAAATATATAATTATATATATAATATGTATGCAATAATATACTACCTACGTAACTACTATACGACGATCGTAATACCAACACGACAACAACAACAAAATCGAGTTTTTTTTTCGGCTATTATTATGGCATATGGCTTTATCTGGTAAACGGTGACGGTAAACATACACTGTGTAGAGTCACTCCGCTCATTGTAAAATTGCAACTAAAAATTATATACACAATTTGACAATGATTAAAGCATCGTTAGAGTCTGGTTAGCTTTAGCTTTTGGCTACAATGATAAAGATAAAAAAAAATCAACATCAAAATGATTCATAAATGTCACACCTACGCTACACAGGATCAGGAAATCGACTCTCAATCATAATCGAAGAGATTCCTATAATAAGAAGATATATTGGTTTCCTCTCACCTCACCAAAAATGTCCAAAATCTTTTTTTTACTTACAGGAAACAAGTATACTCCGATTATGATCTCTTGATCGGATACCAATTTTAAATTCAAATCTAAAACCTAATCCTCCAAAAAGCCCAAAACAAAATACTAAATATAAAGCTACACAGTCCACAATCCACAATCTTATTCTGCGTCAGAATAAATACTAATTAGTTATGTACAAAAGGTTTCGGACAGTTGATGGCCCTATATAAAGTCAAATGATTGTTTGCGCTGACAAGATTTTTTGTTTGTTTGCTAGAAAATACAAAATAATTTTGAAATTAATAATTGAGTTCTTATAAGTGCATTGAACCAAAATATGTTTCAGGAGCACGAACGAAAAAAAAAATAGTATGAAACAAGGAATAGAAAATAGGGAATTATAGTGGTAGGTTACTTACTTATAGTTTACACTGTAAGTGAGCGTTAAGAATGATGCAAGAAAAAGTACAAAGTAAATGATAATAAGAGACAGAGATAGTAAATAAGATTTCTAAAATCCAACGACATCCAAAACCAATTAATAGGGAATTGGAAGGATACTTCTTTTTTTCTAATAAATTGCATCAATAATTATTGTGTAAGGTGATCATACTGATTTAAAAAAAGGTGATAGTAGAGAAGTCTAAACAAATATATAATATGATTAAAAATTATTAATGATTAGTTCAACATTTCAGTTAAATCTCTACCCTTTGGCTCGCCCATCGGGCGGAAGCAAAGTAGTCAACTGGTAATCAATGCTCAGTCTCAACAATTACGGCAATGCAACAATCAAAATCTAACTTAAAACATAATATTACAACGTACCGCCGGGTCCTCATACGCATAATATAGTAAATATATTATTATAATAAATCATAATCCTCTCCATATTTTAGTATTACATATATATTTTGAAACAGACTAATCGTACAATAGTAACTCTCTGTGACCACGACCACTCTGGCCACAACAACAGCAGTCTACAACAACAGAGACAGTGTCTGTTCTACACGTCAAAAGAAAAAGACGTAATGAAAACACATTTTCCATCTTAGATTCTCACTGTAATAAAACGTTCACATTATGTTGGCAGCAGCTTACAAGTTTTTACATTATATTAATAGTCTAGTAATATTATAACGCTAGAATCTAAATATCTAAAAGTATCTTTAGATTAGGATTAGTATATTATATATCTTCAAATACACTCGCAAATTCAATATTCAATCTTATAGTATTACTTCCAGTCAACCGGTTACATTTTTTGTATTCTAAATTTATAGTGTTACAAACGCCGGCATGCATTCTTATGTACTTAGGTATGTATACTCCTAAAGTAAAAACTAGAATGTAGAACCTATGTAGGTAGGTAAGATTAAATTAGTATTTAGCTACAGCTAATGTTATTACTATAGTAGAGATATTGTTGATATCTTCATTTTTTTAACCGAATTGCTATTCACAATCACTAATCAAAACCGTACAAACGATAAGTTTATACATATAGAGCTACAGTATGAATAGACTTTTACATATTTCAATTTTTATTCGTACTCAGAATTTACTACTTACACCTACAAATCTGGTACTGTTAATACTAACTGACCTATACATATACATCTCAAGACAACCACTTCATAGGACATAATAATAACATAGTTTGATTAAATCAAATGCTTGTACAAGCAATAGCAAGCATTTAATTTCGTTGTTTACCTCTTTCCACTTACTTTACGATTAGTAGTAATAGGTTACATAGACAGTGAGCACTGGAAATACAAACATCTAGAACATCTAAACTCCTACATATAGAACAACAACATTATAATAATTTCAATGAATTCAAGCGTTAAGTTTGCTTAATCGTATTCGTAATTGTATCGAAACATTAGATTTTTCTTTTTCTTCTAACAAAATATTTAATATTTTTTTTGTATTTCCTCTGAGATAAATAATTAATTTCCAGTACTGTTTCTTTCATTTGTTTTGTCTACTTTTAGCTAAAGTATTATTTAGCAAAATGCTTTCAGCCTTTGTTTAACCTATCTGTATAATATGAAGTGTATAAATGTTACTGCTTTAATTTTTTCTGACTTTATCTCTTGGACAAGAACCTTATGTGTAAAAAGATTTTTTTCTTTAGATTTTTTTGTATTTCGTTCTTTTTGTAAAATATTTTAGGACTCATATCTGATTCTATCAATTATTGTTTGATTTGTCTGACTCACTCTCAAATTAATTATATTGTTAGTTCAGTCAGAATGGCAAATATCTCTGTATTGCATTAAACTAATGGAACCTGATTTCTTTTGAAACTTCATTTGAATTAGTCAAGAGTTAGATAAAAAACATTTTTCCAAAAATATTTAGTTTGTATAATTATTTTTATATTATTCCTTCCTTTATATCAAACTCTATGACCCTATTTTGCATTTTCAGTGGAATTGGCGAGAGGTATATTTGAACTTGACTTTTTCATTGATTCAATATTCAATTACTTTTAGTGTACAAAAACTTTACTAAAACTGACGGCATTAAAATTGCTTCTAATTTTGTTGTGTTAATTGTCTGTGTAATCTGTTTTATATTAATATTATAAAAGTACAAAAGTGTACACGCAAACTTTTATCGGAATTTTATGGTCATATTATTATATACGGTAGAAGATGGTTTGACTTCAAGATTTTAATTCGCAACTTCTTCAATACTAACTAATTCATTTTCGCATAATCTTTAATTCTACCTGTTTTTTATGTTATGTCACGCTATAGTACTACCAATATAGAAGTGTAGAAACAACTTATTAATATTTTTGAAAATTCTGAATGATTTGTTACATTTTTTTCCCTGACTTTATATTTTATTGGCCACAAGTTCTGGTTTCAGATTTTTCTAATTTGTAGTTGAAGTTTCACATATAAGACATGTTCTGGTGCTACCAAACCTAGAACTAGTAGTATCGTTATGGTTTATATGATTGGGAATAGAAAATTGGGATCTCAAATTACTAAGCCATTTGAAGCATACTACATTTTACGAATATATCTACTAAAATAAAATTAAAAAAAACTGTACTGCATTACATCGTTTACAATAGCTTTAAACTAATGTACGAAAAAAAATCAAAATTTCAAGTAACATTACTTCAGGAATTATTTTTCTTTCTTGATAATGATGTAGAAAACAGACGAAGACAAACTATAAGTTTAGCAACCGATACTGCAGATTCCCCTTGGGTCAAATTCAGTGGGCTATTATGTCACTAGACGGCTGTAGTAGCTTCTTGTTTCTGAACATTCTAGTCACTTCACCATCATGAAATTAATTATTTAGCGTTAGGTTAGGGTTTTGACTCTCAAAAATTATATTAAATAATAATTAGAAACTAATAGCATTGTTTTGCAAAGATTTTTTATGAAAAATCTGCTTTACTTGTGTGAACGGGCGTGCTGGTTCAGACTAGTTTTGTCCCGGAAAGTTTTATCACACTTAGGGCAGGAATATGGTCGTTCACCCGTATGTGTACCTGATTAAATTCGTAAATAGAGCAATTAATTACACGAAGGCTAAGAACTAAAACTAATGGACACTGTACTGTTTCCAAGTTTACGTTTTAATTAAAATGTACTTACGCATGTGTTTAACAAGGTAGTCACGATATCCAAACTTCTTGCCGCATTCAAAGCATTCCTGAGATTTTGGTTGATGAACGCCGATGCGGTGACGATTTAATGTTCCTTGCTGTGTGAAGCTACGGCCACATTCGTCACAACTAAAAGGTTTCTCTCCTGTAATAACAAAATATTACTTGAATTATTACTCCAATTTAAAATGTTTCACTGAAGCATTTATACCATCTAAACTGACTAGTGAGTGAGAAAAGGTTCACAACACAAACAAAGGGTTTGTCTATAAAGAACCTCTACAGCATACTCGCCAAAACTCAAATTTTCTAGTACATATATTTTTCGGCTTATCTTTGATTCTTGTGCTGGGTAATTAAATAAAACGTCTTTTTACTGGCACAAGGTAAATCAGATGTTGAAATGATGACCACCATAATTTAACATAATTTTACTTAACACAATATTTTTTGTATCGAAAAAAAACAAATTTCTGTATAAAAGCAGTATTCTTGTAGATATAATTTTGAAACTGAATATTTCTGTACTGTTCGTGTTCGTAAATCACACAAAATACGAATTAAATTAAATGTACCTACTCCAAATAGTTAAAATTATAATTTCGGATTTAGATTTTATTTCCCGATTCAAATAAGATACTCTGGCGGATACTATTTCTATGGTTAAAATGACAAATAAGCTACACTTACCGGTGTGGCTTCTCATGTGCATCTCCAAGGACTGTTTACGCTTAAATGCACGTCGACAAGTTTGGCACGTGTGCTTTCCATAACCCATAACGGGCATCTTGGGCAACTTCCCGGCCGTCAAACCTCCAACTGTCGTATTTTGCAAGAAATTGTTATTGTTATTGTGATTATTGTAGCCTTTCTTACCTTTTTTGCCCCTAAAATTGAAAGAACAATAATTTTCATTAATTTCAAAAACATAATATTCCAAAACGCGTACGTGTGTAGATTTAGACAAATTTCTGTCCAATTCATTAAATTAAAACGGTATTCCTTTACCCTTCCTTGACGTTGTTATGTTGCTGATGGTGTTGATGATAATTTCGATTATTCAAAAGTATCGTATCAGTGAGCCAAAACTGAGAGCATCCTGGAAGATTTTCAATTCCAAAATAGTCCACTGATGACAATTTGGACTCAATTTGACTCGATTCCATTTTGTACGAATTCATCTTGAAAAGGGTAGTTTAAAATCTTCAGGTGTAAATCAACGTGTGTCCAATCCAAAAAGGTATTTGAGATATAATAAGAAAAAACACTCCTCCAAATGAGCTGTTAAAATTATTTTGTTTTGTTGTCACAATGTAATCCAGTTACACTTGAAAGATTCACGTTTTCAATCAGTAGTAGGACGAAATCAGTTTTCTTGAATACTAAAATATATATGAACAAAAATAACATTTATGAGAATAACTTCAAACAATTTGTAATTTTGTAGCCAATCTGACTGACTTTGAGTCATTGTGATTTGAATTTTTGTCACGTGGAAGATACAACAACAGATACAATAACAGATTGAATAAGCATTACAAATTTAAATTATTTTCAAAGCGTTTCTTGCATACCGAATATAGCTAAACGCCTTTTTAACTTTAACTCCACGTTTTGTTTAGGAACCACAGAGGCAATCTCGACGACAATAATAGCTGACAAAAATAGTAGTAATCACTAATGACAATTCGTACTCACTACTGAATAACTTAATTACTTCCACACTGCTAATCAACACCGAACCTATTCAAACCAGATTTTAAATCCCTCGTGCGAAATCTTTATGAATTTTATAAATTCATTTTGAAATAAAAATAGATGCCCAAGTAGCTTCAAAATAATGAAGCATTAATTGCTTTTCCTCTGAATGATAAATATTATTGACGATCTAAATAAAATACGTTGCAATTCTAAGATTAGCGATCAATACACGATTAGCTAGAGTAAGGCTCTGATGTGGCAACATAAAGCCCAAGTTTAATTCTGCAAATAATATATTACACTAGTAATAGTAAAGATAGCCGATAATATAACCTACTGTAATGAAGCGCAACTTCGTTCACTCACACATGTAACGCTATACGGCTACTGCTTCCACTGCCTGCCACTAAAGAGAAAATATCATGTAAATAATTATTTAATATTCCATGAGTGTCGTTAAATATTTTTATGTAACTCAAGCTGTAGCTAGTGCGCCACAGTCAGTATCAGTATCTAGCAATTTAGTTCTGTTTCTGTAGTCCGTAAATAAACCTTCATGTACCGTACCGCACCGCACTTGATAAAACCTTACAAATACAAAATATCATTAGAAGCTACGATTTCCGATTAGCTTTGAACGACAACAACTAACAACTTTAAATTCAGAACTGCCACCAATAATAATACCAACATGATTACGCGTCACGAAACAGGTTGTGTTTGTGTACTCAACGCACTTAATAGATTATAGTCGATTTTATATTTTTAATCAATGAGTAACGAGCACAGCCATAATAATATAAGCAACTAATGATATGAAAAATTAAATATTATATTGAAATACATGTTAAGCTATTTACGAATTTTAATGATTGAACGTCTTACGCCTTATCAGATGAACAAGCGTACTAACAAACAGTTTTTCATCTCATTTGAATCGTCAGGTTTAACGAGCATCACAAACAATTATTATTATTAACGCTAATCAAAAATTTTAAAATTACTGGTTAATAATATAGATAAATCCTATTGCCACAGATTCGAGCCTTCTAGAAACTAAATCAAGTATTCTACTACGAAATTATTAATTGTAAATAAACAACATTTAATACTATTTCATTCACTTCTGGCAGAGTCGGTCTACCAGTCAACTGTAGTGTAAAAGGTAATCAAGCACCGAAACCGGAAACAACAAACAACCAAAGGACAACAATCTGTGAAATCGAAGGACATGACACGTGAAAATAATTATTCCAATCCACATCATGTAAATAATCAAGTGATTGATGTCGTCCCGCATCGGCATTCGGATTTGACCGTGACCGCCTGACCACGATTCGTCACTCAATCACCACTGATCACAACGACGTTAGAAGGTACTCGGGAAGAAAGGCATTGCAACAATTACGTTACACTAACAACACACAATCACACACATGTCAGTCATTGAATTAAGCAAATAACGGAAATTAATTAATTAAACAATAATTATTATCATTATTACCTCCACACCAGCTAAAAGTCACCAGTTGACAGTCAGTAACACGACGACGCTTCGCTCAAAGTTGTAAAATTCTATTATCAATTTTGAATTTTAATAATCCCAAATCAAAACTTTTGCATTGACAATTGATTGTTGATAAAATCCAGTATGTAATTAATTGGTAATTGCTTCTTCCTTGTGATAACACAATTATTCAAACTCCTCCTATATACTTCTCATTTTTGACTTGAGGTCAGTCTTCACAGTGTCATAATCAACAATAGTCTCACTAGTCAGTCCTTTAATGGCAAGATAATTTTTAGTTTCAGTATAAAAATATACAATCCACAGTTCCACACACAGTAGACAGTAGAGTAGTAGAAAGAAGAGGATATTTGATTTGAATCTTCAAGAGAGATATTATTATATAGGCTAGAGAATATACCACAATTTAACTTGTCAGCAAAAATCACATGGACCATGGACATGAATGTCCGTGTAAAAACGTACATACAATTAACTTTTGACTTTAGTGCAGTTACTTATAGTTCATAGTTTACTTTTAAACCTGATGAATGTTAGTAACGTTAACTACAAAAAAATACAAACTTCTTATTATTCTCTCCACGAGTCACCGTCAACCGTCACCACCAACGCGTACGTAAGTAATGCAATGAGAATAACGTGCTATTGGCAATTATCAAAAGGAGTTTAACACAAATCCCAGGTTTAAATACACGCTCTTCTCCGTCTCCGTCTTCTACAAAATACTACGGTAACTACGATTCTTCAGTTTCACTAAGTTCTACAGTCCTACACCTCTCCTGATCCTGGCTGGAAAATATTTTAGATTGGGATAAAGATTTTTTTCTGTTTTCTCATAATAATATTCAGTAGCAGCCTCACCAACCCAAACCCAAAACCACGGCACATAGACACACACACACACAGAGTCAGTCAGAGAAGATTAAGTAGAAGATACTACTACAAAATACTATTACTACACACACGAGTGTACCAGTGCCAGTACCAGTCCCAGTGCCTCAAGTTGTCCTCCTCTCATATAATATGAATCGTCAATTTTGAAAAGTCAGCCTTTTTTACATTTTCCACTTACTCCCGAATTCAAAATACTACTTTATTATAATAATAATATTTTAACAACTTGGATGATGATTTGACTAAAGATGCGAGCGAGTCTCCTCTACACTGCTACACAGCCATAAGAAAATATTTAAATCGTGAGGTATTTGCAAAGCAAATTATGACATTATCCCTTCACCTGAAATTTCCCGGCACTGCATGCGCTCTCCTCAATCTGTATAGCTTCCATATTGGCTCCAAAAGCGTCAACTTTCGTACATAAAACTCCACTGCACAAGTCTACTACCCAAAAGTACAACAAAAACACCCCAGCATTCAAAGCCAAAGCAATATAAAGCCCATGCAATAGCATCATTGAGCATCATCAAAGTCACTATAACTATATAACTACAAAAAAAAAAGCCCATCGCATCATATACACATTTATACGGATCAACATTTTACATCTCTACTGGATTCTAGATCTGTACACACACATTTATTATTACGTACCATAGTACCCATCTATATATAATTATGTATAAATATATATATCTACACGCCTGCACAACGAGAACGAAAACCAACTACAAATACAAACTACACAAACGCTGAACAAATCCCTAAACCTTTTTTTTATCGGCATAAAAACAAGTCAAAGGCATAAAGGACTTTACAGAGATAAAATCCTGGAAGCATTTTTTCCAACTTATATGTGTAGCTTTGTATGATCCTCGTGCATATATTGCATTTAATATGCTATGAATGATTCTGTATTGTGATGTAAAAAGGTGAGTAGGTAGGTAGGTACGTGTAGTAAATAAAGCAGTACACACATGCTACACAGAAAAACAGAACAGATCGAGAGGCTCCTGAAGGTATTTGTATTTTTGTATCTCATCTGTGTGTTTAGTATAAGCAGGCAGGCATAAGCATTCATAGGTTTAAAACACCTATATCTATAATAATATGTAATATGTTCCTTATTAGTTCTGCTGGTTTTGGTTTTGGTTCTGGTTCTGGGCCTGGGCCTATGGTTCTGGTTCTGGGTATTGTGTAGTAGTGGGTAATTCTATTTTCTATCTCTAGTCACTTTTTTTTATCATTATTACTAACTACTCTGTATGCATGCACTCAAACTGAATAATGCAGTAAGGTGGGAGCAGAGGTAGAGAGGTACCTTATTACCTACATGACATGACAGACTATATAGAGTACAGCTTTTTACATATAATATGACTATAGAGCCTGTAAAGGATCTAAATTCTATTCGTGCTTTTTTGTAAGTAGGTACATTGCAACTATCCTTAAATTTTGTGAGTGACTATATTAGATATATGAGTACCAACACTACTACCCGCGTTTTCCTACTCCTTATTTTCGTATCAAAAATAAATATAGATGCTCGCACATTCAACATTCCTTGGACGAATTCGACGCTTTGCATAAAACATAAAAGTATGAGCATCCTTGTTTGTTCTAAAAGCTGATATGGTCCTGGTATTCTGAATTCTGGTTCTGGTTGTTCTCAGATTCAGATATTAACATAACGTTGGAACGTTGGAAGGTGGAACGTTAAGATGAATGAAATGCTGATTGTGAATTAAACTATCATCATCATATAGTACTCGTAAAAATTGGCGAGATAATATGCCGCATAAACTTACTAACATTATTCTGCTACGCATCTTCTTCTTCTCCTGTTCTCCTACAGATAATTCCGAATAATAATGAATTCGAAAAATTATTAGGTACTTATAGACAAGCTATATGCAAGTGGAAATAGTGGGTGTAGGATTTAAAACTATCTATAGCCAGCCAATTCGATCTCGATCCTACAGTCCTACAATACAGTACAATACAGTACAATACAGTGCTGTACAGTTTCTCCCAGCATTGTCTCTAACAACTAATTTTATAGTCATAATAATTTTATACTATTATATTTGACGCATCATTATTCAGTAGAA
>JAQFZE010002957.1:0-13465 GCA_034695245.1 Dicyrtomina saundersi | reverse complement strand
CATCAAGCATTACAAAGGAAAACATTAAAGAGAGTAGTGTAATATAAATAGAATTCATTTTTTGTATGAAGGGTATGGGGGCATAGGGGAGTCATGGGAGAGCTAGGAGGGTTTATTCATATTCAATACATCTGTAGTGGAACTTCCTGGTCCTTAGGGCTCCCCCCCCTAGTTAAAGAGTTGTTCGAATCTGTTTGCATCAAGGTAGCAGCTAAAGGTTTCAAGTATGAGATTTTCTTTTGTCGGTCTTGCTTTGCTTAGTGGTTTAAAAATTTTTGTTCTGGGTGATCTGTAATAAGGAAATTTAAGTATACAACAGATAACGTTTTTTGTTTCTTTTCCACATAGCTCACAGTCAGATGTTTCAGCTTGCTTCCATATCTTCCTAATACCGTTGAGGTTATAGTTTTTCCTCTGAGAACGATTCTTGGAAGACTAGTGTTTTGGCGACTAAGATCGGTAGAGAAAAGAGATGGCGGATGTGGGGATGTTGAGATGATATTGGTGTGCTTAGGTGTGATGGAGTGCTTAGGTGTTGTGGAGTGCTTAGGTGTTGTGTGCTTAGTTAGTGCTGAGTGTGTGTAATTGTATAGTAGACTTCGTGGCTCGTAAATAAAATGCTAGTAAGCTCAAAACTATAGAATTCTTAATAAACGAAAAACTACTAGTTTATTTAACAATTGAAACGAAGAAAAATAACGGAGTATTTGGAAAGACAAAATGATGAGAGCTATTGCTCTGACTTGACTTGATTGAGTAATTTTACAGAGTTTAAGAGAGAGACAGAATCTTGTCACTGCCTGACAAGAGAATTACAAGTTATACTTTTACAGAGATGGACAGAGAGGTTTAAGTTCAGTGCCTGACTACTCAGCTCAAGGTTTAAATTGCAAGTGATTTGTTACAGTTTTCTTACTTCAAATTAAAACTTTATAACTAAGAAAATGGAAGCGGGATGAACATTATTATGAGTAACTGATTTTGTACTTAATTATAAAATGAAGGAACAAGGAATTATTTAGGTCAACAGTGTAGGGAGACAGCTAAAAATAATGTCAAGGAAAAATACAATATTTACCATTACTAAATTAAGGGATTAAAGTATCAACCATGAACTCAGCAAGTAGGTAGAATTTGCTTGAGTAGTCTCGGCTTTTCATCAGTACAATGGATGATGAATACATTTAAATATTTAGTATTTAGATAAATGTACATCATAGGAAGTGCATACAAATAAATAAACAAAGGTTGGTATGTACGCTAATGCTTAAGGCATAGCAAAAACATACTTTACTGAAAATGAGTTTACAGGTAAAGTGCTCGTAATTTATAAACGCAACTTAGCATAACTAAAAAGGGAGATGTGCTTTAATTATACATGCATTGAACTCTCCACTCGCTCGATCAGGAAAGGAATGAATCATATTTAAAGTTTGGAAAGATTTACAATGGAACTAAACGTATCATGTATGTACATACGTTGATCTGACGCTGAATAGAGCTACAATTTAAATATATAACAAAATGTAAATAGGGAGAAACAAAGAAGTAGCCTATTCTTTGCCTTGCTTAAAAAACAAGTAAAGTCACTGCTTCTAGTGACTTAACTAGTTCTCAGGTTCAGTACAAGTTTTATCGTATTCCAGACTAGATTTACTCCAAAGTATTCAGATCTTAAGGCGTGTGTCTTCCGGTGGGCGTAGTGACTAAGTGTACTACAGCTTTGCATTCTCTGGGCCATGCAGTAAAGTCGTTACTTTTCTAAGACCTATTCTTTATGCATTTTTATGTATTGATTGTCCAGATTTTGAAGAGCCTCTTCAATAAATGCGTTAGCAAAGATCTTTTCTACTTGCAGGTTCCAGTTGTAGCGGGAATTAGAGGCTTTTGTTGTCATTACTTCCTTGTATCAGTCCCTGGCGATGCTGCTTACTTTTGAAATGACGATCTTTTCTAAACATCTGAGTAGCGCTTTGAATAGCTGCAGTTTAATGTTAGGCATTCCCGACTCTAGCCGGAAGTAGTACTCTGGTGTTGAGTTTGATGAGCCCACTGGCTCTTCAAAGGAACAAAGTTTGGAAGGTCTCAAGTTCAGTGATGTAGCGGATTCCTCATACAGCCGCGGCATACATCATATTGAGCTGACAAGAAAACTACAAATTCGTATGTGCAAGTTTATGTCTCTAAGTTAAGCTCGGTAAAAGAGATCGAATAGCTTGGTTTGCGCTACTTTAGCCTTGCTATAGAAGTGGTCTTTTGCATCATTGACAATTCCGCTTTGTAAGAAGAGGACGCCTAGGTAGACATACTGGCTGACAATATCTAGCAATTTGCCTTCCCAGTTAAACCTAGTGGAGTTACTTATCTTATTTGCCTTCCGAAATATCATAACTGTTGTCTTACAAACATCGGTGTTTAAGGAATTATCTTTAAAGAAACTGCTAAGTAGGTCTATCTGAAGGTATAGTTTGTTTAACATAAGGAGTATAATATCGTCAGCGTATAAAAAGATTAGGATTTTAAGGGTAAACATTTGTATTTCTTTTGTCTTGCTAGCTCATAGTATTTCTGTAATCTTGTCTATATATATTGTAAATAGTGTTGGCGATAGGGTTTTACCTTGCAATACCCCCTCCGCCCTGTTACTTTAATCAAGCCTGTATATCTTTGTTTGCCCCTTACTTTAGTTTAAGCTAGGTAATAGAGTTCTTTGATGTTTGCTATTTAATAGTCACTTGAGCCGGCTTCTTTTATACAGGTCCAGAGCTTGTTTCTCTCGATGAAATTAAAAGTTTGGCTGGGATCTACAAGCAGTGCAAACAGTTTTTCTTTTTTCTGAGGGCTGATCTATTCAGTGGTTTCAGGATACAAGTGTACAGTGCAAACATATGGTCCGTGCAGCTACGACCTTTCCTGTAGGCGGCTTAATTTTTCAAAATAGTGTCATTCACAAAGTAAAAATAGGTAAGTCTATCTGACATGATACAGGTATATAACTTTGTGATTGTATTGATCAAAACACTAGGTCGATAGTTATTCGGTAGTTCTGAGTATCCCTTTTTTAATTTCGGTGCGGTCACAATTTTAGCCCAGCCACTTGTTATCTGTTCTACTCTTGCAGTGTTCAGTAGTTGAAGTAAGTAGTCTTATGTTGTGCTGTTGAAGTTTTATCTCATTACTCATAGTTTTACTTCATAACGTATCTCATCGGCTCTGGGAAATTTATTGTTTTCTAGCTTGCTTGTCGCTTTAAGGAGCTCTATCAACGATTTCTCAGCGTTAAGTAAGGCAGAGTCACATTCTAAGGCTATGTTACTAGAGTTGAAGACTTTTATGACATCAGTATCTATGATTTTAAATACAATGCGGAAATTGGCATTCCACTAAGATTTAGTAATTTTATTTGGCCTAAAGCAGTGTTTCTGGTCTCTTAGCATGTTTACTGCCTTTCAGTAACGTGTTGAGTCTTTGCTGTGATAAGTTTTTTCTTGCACAATCTCATACAAACTTTCTGTTTATCTGAGCACAGTTTGCAGTACTTTTTCTTGACACGTAAGATGCTATTAAGGTTTTCAGTGGCAGGACCACTATACAGTAGGTATTTCCTGTATTCGTGCAGGTGAAACAGTGCATTGCAGTTAGCGGTGCTGCACTCCTTGTCAATCCTTTTGGACTATATTTTTTCTTCGTGCTGTTCTTTGTTTTAGTGCTCATACAAACCTCATTTGTTGTATCATAGATAAGATTTTAAGAGTTGTAAAGTTGCAATGATTATAGTCAAGGTTTTTGCTGTCAGAACTTAGTTGCGCTTGAAAGTTTGTATTGCATTCTTTATTCCACCTTATTGGGTTTTCAGCTTCAGTAACAAAGTGTTTTAGTTTCTGTCTTGCATTTATGGTTTGGATCAGTTCGAGGAGATGATCAAATTCCAGGCACTCAAATACTGAAAAGTCTTTGATGTAGTCGCTTTTTTGGTTGTTGCATATACACAAATCTACCAGGTTGTTTCCGTTGTGTTCAATTAATGTTTGTTTATCGTACAAATCAGGGGCTTTTTCCGTTTAATATTGTAAGGTCACTCAGTGTAATTAGTTCAATAAGTTTCTTTTTTCTCTTGTTGGTGTGTGGGTCTAATGAATTTCGTATTCTACCACAATGTCGTGCACATTCTGAGTCGTTTTCGTAATTGCCGATTCTACTATTGAAATCTCCCATCAGTATAAATCTTTGTTTATTCAGTTGAAGGGTATCTTTGAAAACATTTAAAGCTTTGTCATCGTATTGGGGAGCTGGTGGAATATAAGCAAAGCAGATAAGTGTGGTTTTACCTAAAGTATATTCAATGGAGGTTTTGTATCGGTCTTAATGAACAATTCTACATAGCGTTACTAGGTTATTTCGTATGCCTACAACAAGACCTCCACTCTTTCTGCCTTGTTCTTCAACAGCTGGGGTCACAGTAATAGCGCAGTTATCAAAAATATTTTTCACGTCGGCATTGATTTTAGTGGTCCAGGTTTTGAATAAACATAATGTATCTACGTCATTTAGAGTAATAATATCAGCCTTCTCGTATTTACATTTCAAGAGTCCGTTCACGTTCCAGCATACAATTTTATGTACAATGGGGGTATAGGTTTTAAAATGATTTATACTTAAAGTTGTACGCTAATCCTCATAACATTAAGGTACGAAATGCGGAGACTAAAAATGTCATTGACGATAAAATTATAAATTATTTAGAACTTCCTTACACTCAACGTATACTAGGTTTGGTAACGGTAAATAATGTAAATTTATAAGCACTGCTTCATGCACTATTTACAGGTTTACAGGTTAGTACAAAGCGTTCAAGCTCAAAGTCCAATTATACAATTCATCTTGGAGGTAAAATAGGACACTTTTGTTAAGTCAGCACAGTGAATGGAAAACGGTAGAACGTTTACAAACACGACAATTGGTTAGTAAGTTTGACCGTAAGAGGGTTTAAAGCGGCCCTTTCCGCGGACTAATATCCTCTGTGTGGAATATTCTCCACCCTTAAAGCCATAAGTCCGTGTAATTGATTCATATATCTTTATGAAACTTTTAATTAATCATAAACGGAAAGTTTTACCGAATGGAATGCGGTTTTTGCGTGCATTATTTAAAAACAGTAGGCTAATTATAGGCTGACACTAAATTAACTGCAATAAACAGAAGTGAACAAAAGAAACGTCGGGTCAGGTCAACCATAAAGACCTGACGTCTGATTTGTCTACCAGTTTTATGAATAGATATAAACCAATTACAGGGACTTATGGCTTTTAGGGTGAAGCATATATTAACAAAGGATCTTAGTTAAAACATGTTTCTGATTCTTTTTGTTTGATTCTAACCTAAGAAGTATGCATTAGGTGTTTGGGACTTTATTGCAGGCTAAAGTGTGTTCATGATGAATTTCAACGCTGTTTGGTTTACACCTTTGTATTAGGTGTTCCAATTTACCTTTTCCCAATATCAATTTTCTATTATTAAAATCAAAATCCCGATCTGAACCTAATTGTTCCTTATTAGTTGAGTTATTATCAAAGTTAAACGCACGTGCTTATTAATGTGAAAGTTACATTAAAGGTACATACATACACTAGGAATAGTTTGTGTTGTGTGAATTGGTGGGGTTGTAAATTGCTACGTTTTCCTACACTTTACACATTCATCCTACACCACAGCCGGAACAAGGAAGGGAGGTTATAATTAATTTTCCACCGCGCTCCTTCTAGAAATATTATAAATCGGTCAAATTAGCAACACGGGGTAGAAAAAATCGTGGTGTACCAGGAAATTACAACGCCCTTCTGCATTTATTAGCAAACCTAAATTCTCTACTCGAAAAATTAAATATCACCTCCCCAGTGTTCTATATACCAATGCGACTTCGATCAACTCTGAAAAAATATAAAAACTCGAATCTTTCGCAAGTCAATATGACATCATAATGATCTCAGAAACATGGAGTTCAAGTGACAAAAATATTGAAATCAATAACTTTACATTATATCAAAACTATAGACTAGATAGGAAAAGTGGGGGCACAGCAATTTACGTGAAATCTAGTATACAGTCAGTCCAGTACAATAATTTTGTTCATCACAACTCTAATAAATTCGAAATTTCATGTAAAGTGATCCGGCCTAATTACTTTCCCAAAGATGTTTCAGTCATCATCTTAGTATCGGCTTACTTACCTCACTTACCTTACTTACCTCCCCAGTCACCAACGCAAGTACAAATTGAACGTTTCAATGCCATAATTGACATTTTTGAAAAAGTTAAAACAAAATATATCTCAGCAAAATTACTAATAGCTGGAGACTTTAACCACTGGAACTATGCTAAATGTCTTACACGTACGACTGATCTGAAACAACTCATTAAATTTCCAACGTTTTTCGGATCTAATACTACTGATGGTGCTCCGGTTGACCTAATATTTTCGAACTTGGTCACACTATATAAAGCGCCAGCAAAACTACTGCCTTTAAAAGACGTTATATCTGGTCATGTGTGCATACAACTCACCCCAAAAGCTATGTACACTAAGAACCAGAGTGAACTTAATTACAAAAAAATACGAAAATTTACAGACATAAATAAAAACAAATTCATCCAATTAATCTCCGAATTCGATTGGACGAAATTCTACAAATGTGATGATGTCAACCAAATGGCTTTAATTTTCGACTTTGTGTTAATAAATGCATATAATAAAACTTTCCCTGTGACTGAAAAGTTAATTCATTCCTCTGATCCTTCATGGATGAATAAGCAAGTCAAACAATAAGCTAGAAAATTACAACACATAAGACCGTCCCACAATGAATATGTCGATTTAAAAACAACACTGAAACACAAGATTGAAAAGGCAAAACAAATTAACGTAAATTTGCTTCAAAAGAAAATAATAAATAAAACAAGCAAGGACTTTTACGGAATCATTATTAAATTAACTAGTCTTAAGAAGAAAGTATCCGTAATAGACCAACTAAAATTAGTTAACAATCAGTATGATTTAAGTGCCACACTAAATTCAGTTAACATGTACTTCTCTAATATAAACAGAATGTATAGCTCAGTAGTCAAAACAAATTTGAATGTGCAAACTAAGTCAATAATAACTGTGAATGAAATCCAAGTACTAAAATTGTTAGATAAAACAAAACGTACTAAGTCTAATGTACCAAAATACCTGCCTATCAATTTAATTATCGAATTTGGCTTCTGCATTGTACCTCAACTTACGTTCTTATACAACGCTTCATTCAAAAAATTCATTGTTCCTGACAACTGGAAAATGGGCTATATCACTCCAGTACCCAAAGATATCAACTCAATAAGTATAGAAAACCTAAGATCACTCTCCCAAACAAATATATTTGGCAAACTTCAAGAGGAAACAATGTTTAATAAGTTATACAACAGTTTAATTGACGAAATAAGTTTAAACCAGTTCGGCTCATTTAAAGGTTCCTTTCCTATTCACTATATAGTTGATCTAAATGACTTTGTACTCAAGGCAATGGATGAAACTAATAACTATGTAGTCATTGTACTACTTGATCTTTCCAAAGCATTTGATCTCATTGACTACAATATTTTAATCCAAGAATTACTGTTAATGAATATTGATAATTCGGATGTTATGTGGATTCAGGACTTCATTCATAACAGAACACAATGCGTAAGAGACGGAGAGGTTCTGTCTGAATTTTTCCCAATTTTCAATGGGACTCCCCAGGGCACTAAGTTAGCACCGTTACTGTTTATTATTGTCATCAATAGAATCTTAACTAACTTTGAACTAAATCATCAACAAATTCCGAACAATATTAAAAATTTGCTGCACGGATATGTGCACGATCTCACTCTAGCTGAAAAGGTGAAGTATGGCAGTTTACCTGAGATGCAAAATTACCTCGATGATATTACCAAATGGGCTGCTAATTTGAAAATGAAACTTAATCCCTCAAAATGTTGTGTAATAATTGTTGACCATTCCAAAAACAAGCAGTTTAGCCAACTGGAACTAAAAATTGACAATGTCCTTCTTCCTTTAGTAAAAAGTACAAAACTACTTGGTGTTCAAATTAATGACCAATTAAAATGAGATGAAAATATTAATGTTTTGGTAAAAAAAGCTTCAAACAAGATTTTCATGCTAAGAAAGTTAAAACATTTTGGCTTCACTACAAGCCAATTTATTTCTGTTTATAGAACATATATACGATGTAATTTAGAGTATGCTTCAGTAGTTTTGAGGCAATCGATTCAAAATTCACTATTAAAGAAATTACTTCAGTAGAAAAAAGGTGTTTGTTGATTATTGAAGGTGTGTATGTTAGTGAAAGATACTATAAGTATGTTGCTAATAAATTAGGAATACCAAAAATACAAGAGCGATTTCAGTCGTTATTAATTAGTTTTGATAAAAAACTTGTAAAATCTTAAAGATTCGAAAACTGGCTTGTAGCCTATGAGAGATGTAATATTCGTTCAAACAGACTAAGCAATAAATACAGGATAATAAAGTGTAGAACTGAAAGATATAGAAAATCTACCATACCAATGTTAATAAAATTAGAAACTAAGTAATCAACGATAGTTTGTATGTAGTTTTCTAGTGCTGTTTTTTATTGTATTGTCTACTCTATTTCAATTATGTATGGGTCATGATATCCCATTCAATTCGTATGTCTTTTTCTCCTCAGCGCTTGATATATGTCGCCAGGGCTTCTTCATTTTTCTGTTTAAGAAATTATTGTTCACTTTGACATCCTTAAATTAAATTTCCATAGTAATTACATTTTTACCAAAATCAATGCTTTGTTTTGCGGGCAAAGGATTAGCACTACATTATGTAAAGTTTTAAATAATTTAATATTTAAAACCATAAGAACCCGTGTAAAAATACAATACTTAAAATCCATCTTCACTTATCTAATCAAGCAAAATCTCCCGCATTCGAAACTGATCAAAGCTTAGCAAATTATTAAGGTTTTTACTTAAAAAAGTGGTTAACAAAATAAAAAATTTTTACATTAACCGAGATACACAACAGAAGCCATTCTTTACAAGTAAACCTACTGAGAAACATGTAGAGCAAAGCCAAAGCTCATAACCACAGTTTAACATACAACTCGATCAAACAAAAAACTTGAAAACAGGGAGTACTGCCTGGCCTGAATGAAAATAACAGATACTTCATTCTCTTCTATATTTCAACTATTTTAAAATATTGGCGATTCAAATTAACAGAAATCTAAAACATTTACTAAATGAGTGAACTTGACAGACGAAGTTCCCAAATAAAACATACAAGAACCGAACACACTTAGAAATGGATCGTTTGGTAGCTAACTGCTAAAACTTACTGTTAACTGTATTTGTCACATCAAATTAAACCTTCCCAATTTTTATCATCTAAGCTCTAGTAATTTAACAGCAATTAAACATACATCTTTTAAAGTTTGATTCCTTTTTATTGTACTCAGTCCACGTCGAGGTCATTCATTCATCTGTGAATTGGCAGAGCCGCAGAACGTCACATAGGAAACTTTAGCAGGACGAGACACAGACAGCAAGAAAGCAAAACCACAAGCACTGACTGTTGACGACTTGCTGACATTGGACAAACTTGAAAAACAAAACATAACTAGTAGGACAAAAATGAGTTTTAAGGACGTACGTGCAGCCATTACGCAAAGAAACCTAGAGGTAACAACAAATTTATCGATAAAAATAGCAACAACACAAACCCGCATTCAAGAGCGACTCGACTCAATTAAACCTGCACTTAATGACAACGTGGAGGTGCTTTCGTCACGAATTCAAATCCTAGAAGAAGAGAACGAGCAACTCAAACTAAGAATCGTTACATTAAAACAGAACTGAAAAATCTCTACAACTAACAACAAACTTGAAAAAAGACTCCTTAGAATTAAACTAGAGGCTAGAGAACTCAATTAATCTTCACTGGTATACAAGCATAAAACGAAAAAAACCAGGAAACTTTAAAAACCAAAGTCACTAGTTTTATTCGTGACAATCTGACGCTTACGACTATAAACCTAGCTACGGTCAGGAGAATAAAAAGCAAAACAAGCATTCCGCTAGAAAAGTCTGCGTCACAATTTCCTCTCGTAGGACCGCAACACTGTGATGGGAGCCAAATAAAAGCTAAGGGAGGCAAAAGACTCAACTTATTTTATTAATCTTGATATACAAGCGGCAAGTGCTAAAGCAAAATATGAGGAGCGCAAAGCTAAAAATGCAGGAAAGCCATGAGGTAACAACGTGGTAACAGACATGCACATTTGATACGACAGTGGCGGGCCCATACACATTAAGCACACACAAAATACACCAACTGTAAATAAAATTTAATACTAGAATGTAAATGGACTAATGAAACACAAACTGTACAAGGCAACAAAAACTGTACAAAATGACGTGGATATATTTTGCTTATCCAAAACGTTGATTTCTAAACCTAATGACAACTTGCATAGAATTTTCAATAACTACACCATTATCCCAACTCCTGCAGTACAAAAACGGGGCAAAAAGAGTAGAGGACTCCTTGTTGGAATGCAAAATAACATAGCAACGTTATGTAAACTAATTTACTAAGACAAATACAAGACTGCAATTGAGTACATGCATAAAGGCAAACATACACTTGGTATCTTTGCTTATATACCGCCAATACCTAAATTCGACAACGAGATTGACAACCTTTTACAGACACGCCACAAATAAAGAAACAGAGATGCCTACTTATGAATGACTTTAATTGCAGAACTGGTTATCACAAAAACAAAGAGACACATACACAAACAAAAGAGGGAAGAAACTCTTAAAGCTAGTGAACGCCGATGAACTAATAGTATTTATTAAAATAAGTGCCTCTGATTGATTTGGTACTTTAACATTCATCGGACATAACGGAAACAACCTGCTAGACCTATGCATGTGCAATGATAGAATAATCGAATACATCAAAGAATTTAAAATAATTAAGTGTCTTGAATTAGACCATCTCTCAATACTGACGCAAACGATACAGTCAAGACAAAAAATAAAAGTTACCTCTGCTGCTGGTGTCAAATCCCAAATTAGATAAAATAAAGAGAAACAAACTAACTTCCAAGAAAAATAGTAAAAACCTTGACTTCAGCTACTGCAACTAGGCAACTATCAAACATCTTCTTTATTATACAGCATACAAAGCTGGGATAAGGACCAAAACAGAAAGCAGCAACAAACAAAACTGGTCCGAAATGGTTTGACAAGAAATGCACCTCTCTTGCACAGCTACAAAAAAGACGCAATACATGGTGATTTAGCTAACGACAGTCTGGTTAACTTTCTACTAGCCACAAAAAAATACCGAAGTCTATGCATAAGCAAAAGGAAAGCTTTTTATGAAACTGTACAAAATGAAATCCATCATAGCAAAGACCTAAAAAACTATTGGAAGGCAGTGAACATGCTTAGGGATTAAAAATGCAGCTTAAGGCCTAACAACATAAAAAAGTCTCAGTGGGATGCTCAATTTTGTACAATCTTCAAAACCACAGAAACTGAAGTCACAAAAGTGCTGGCATTAGGCAACTCTGCCTCAGAATGGGACTTGCCGTATTAGACGCTCATATATCTACAATAAAACTTCTAAAAGCAACCAACAGCCTTGCAAATAATAAATCTCCCGAAGCTGATACCATACACAATGAAATATGGAAACATCTAGACAATTTAACGTATGACTACCTACTGCAAATACTAACTACAGCAAAAGTGGAACGGATTTCAAGCGAATGGGTCGATATTATAACTGCACCTATCTCTAAAAAAGACGTTTTGGAAAAACCGAGTAACTACAGGCCTATTGCTCTTATCAATACTATCAACAAGCTATAAACCTGCATCATGTCAAACAGATTGAACTTTTGCTTCACAAATGACATCATATCAGAAAACTAAGCAGCCTACAGGAAAGGAAGAGATTGTACAGACCACATATTTGCACTCTATGCAAGCATACTGAAGCAGCTTAATAGACCAGCCCTTATGAAGAAAGAAAAACTATTTGCCCTATTTGTAGATCTGAGTCAGAGTTTTGACTCTATCAAAGAGATAAGCTGTACATCAGGCTCAAGGAAGCTGGATTAAGTGATTGTTTTATTGCAAAGATCAAAGAACTAAATGATCAAGCCAAAACCAAAAATAGATGTAAGGAAAGATATACAGGCATGATCAAAGTGATGGGGGGAGTATTACAGGGAAAAAAATTGTAGCCTACACTTTTTACAGTATTCATCGATAAAATAACAGAAATACTTCGGACAAGCAATATACATACAATAAAAATGTTCACCCTAGAAATACTCATTTTTCTATACGCCGATGACATCATTCTTTTGGCATCTAATTATTTAGACCTATAAAAACAAATCGACACACTAAGCAGTTTCTTTAAAGCACATGACCTAAGGGTCAACTTATTCAAAACAAAGATTATAATCTTCAAAAGAGAAAACAGAATTTCTAAATTAATTACGTTTAAATGGGAAAGTAAACTGTTAGGAATCGTCAACAAATACACCTACTTAGGTGTACCATTTACACAGAGCGGTATCTTTAACGAAACAAAAGACCATATTTTCAGTAGAGCCAGAGTAGCGCAATCTGCACTTTTTGACCGATTTTACTGAGCAAAACTCACGGAAATAATTATACACATCAGACTATTCAAATCACTAGTCAGCTCTATCTTGATGTATGCTTTGCCAATATGGGGACTGTTATACCGAAGAATTAGTAACCCTCTGAACTTAGAAGACTCACAGGAACATCCAATGCAACGCCTGAATACTGCCTGCGACTAGCGACAGGTTCGCAGACCATCAAGACGCAGCTTTTTAAAGCACTACTCATATTCTTGGAGAAGATCATCAATGCTGAGGAAAACAGTATAGCCAGAAACTGCTTTAAGGAGGCAATGAATACCAAGGCCAAAGACCCAAGATATAACTGGATGCTAAAAGCAAAGAAATCTTTATTGATGCATCTCTTCAAGAAGATTTGCAGAAGCTGAGCAGAATACCTAGCGGAACAAAAAACTGAGATTCTTAAAAGATATAGGCTTAATTGCATCACCATAGATGTCGAGCAGATGCAAAGATGTAACACAATGAGAAACTACACTCTTTTGAAGACGCATGCTTTGAGATCGGAATACTTTGAAGTAAGTCTGGCCTGAAACATGGTAAAATTTCTACCAAAACTTAGATGTGACCTACCCAGAATTAATCTGAGAGGAAAGACAACTAACCTTAACGGCATAAACAGAATCTGGAAGCAAGAAGAACCCTCAAGCTGCGACCTATGCGGGAGAGAAGAGGAAGACGTCTTTCACATAATGCTC
>JAQFZE010002956.1:0-13469 GCA_034695245.1 Dicyrtomina saundersi | reverse complement strand
ATGACTGTGCGGAAAGCTTGACCTAACTATGCTACCTCCGTAGTTTACCTAACTAAATTGCTATGCGGCAAGGCTATACGATTTTGCGCTAAAATCATCGATACAACTCTATCGCTACCGCTATCGCTATTCAAAATAGGGCAGCGGGGCCATCACTGATAGCTCATTAAGCTGATTAGGCGTCTATTGCAATGGTTACGCCAGTGATGGGAGTTTAAATTTGCCCTGCCCTATTTCCGCGAAATATTTTTTTAGCCCTACTCAATTCTTTACTGAGCTGGAACTATCACTATCCCTATCTCTATCCAAAAATAGTTCCAAAGTGGCGATAGCGGCCCTATTAACCCCTGCTTTAGCCACGCCCCCAATGTTATAGCATAGGATAGGGGCGCTGTCATTCCCTGCCCTACCATAAAAACCCATTCACGGAACTATCGCTATCCCTGCCCTAAATGAAATTTGGCCACAATCATGCCCAATTTGACTTCGGTAAGTCATGCCCTACTTCAGTAAGTCATGCCCACTTCGGTAAGTCATGCCCATGACTTCTGTAAGTCCTGCGCCAGCGTATAACATTAAAAATTGTGAATTTTACATTTTAGTTAAATAAATTGTAATAAACAATTTCATATTACATCGTAATAACTGCTATATACCAAACAATTCTGTCTCTGTACGGAACCTATCGCTGTAAACACAAATCATATAATTTTTGAATTATGTTATTGCTAATTTGTCAGTTTTGGCTACTCCTTGAGTCTTGTTATATTTAAGGTTAGGGAGGGGGGGGGGGCAGGAAAGGCTGCCGAGCAGCAGGCAGGAAAGGAAAATATAACCTAACCGTGTGAGGGCAGCTTTAGGAGCCTGGTTCAGTGTTTTTGCTACCCTCGAAGTATCCTATTTGTTACAAAAAATTACACTAAACCAACTTTGTTTACGAAAAATAATGGAGCATGACTTACTGAAGTCAAATGGAGCATGACTTACCAAAGTAAAATGGAGCATGACTTACTGAAGTCAAATGGAGCATGACTTCCCGAAGTCAAATGGAGCATGACTTACCGAAGTTAGGCAGTAAAAAGTGACTACATGATGAGCAATTACGGACATCTGTGAGCGGAGGCACGTACTCCTTGGAGCACGTGAGCACTTCGACCGGGACAGAGCCGAATCTTAATGGGGTTGCAATAAATTTCCCTGCTCAACTCGTGGTGCGTCACTAAACCCTGTCCGATCACTATATATCCTCTCTTCCTCAATTCGATATAGCACTTTCGAAGGTCGTCTCATAGAAAGCAGGCTCATACTTAGGCAAGGTGAAGCGTGACATAGAGTGTTTCTCTGGCTATGACTTGACACATCATAGAGATTGACTCACGCTGGGCGCCACAGCCTTGTTAAACAAACACAACTCATGTTTCCTTACCAAAAACTAAAACCAGGGTCTCAAACAGCGCGACATTTAAGATAGTATCAGATTAGTCTAATATTAATAGGTAAAACTTCCCAAGTAAGTTTAGTATAGTTTACAAGTCAGCAAACTCAAAGAATATACTCAGACTAGTCTGTATGGTGTATCTCTGAAAATTAAGCTGTAAAGTAAATTGTCTGTAGTGTGCATAGGATTTGACCTGAAAGTACGATACTACTAACATACATACAGTAATTAAAAGTGCACCAGTCAGGACTGGAAAATTGGGTTACTAAATAGTACTGGTACTAGTGACGATTGCCTTTATTAAATAGTGCAGATAATAAAGCTTGCATAAATTACCTGGTACAAAAACTCCTTCCCCTCCCTCTTGTTGGTATGTACGCCGATGTAAAAGGATAGGCAGCTTGAACCCGTACCCCCTCCCCCGACGTACAACTTAATGTAATTCACGATCCCTAAAGTGAACTATCTAATAGTGCTAGTACTAGTGCTGGCATTAAATAGTGCACCAACAGGTGTAGGAAAACTAAAATATCAAATTATGCTAGTGCAACTTAGATAGTGCTTGGAATAGTGTAGTGCTTCCTCTACTTATCTTAGCCTTACGTGAGATACGATTGATAGTGCTAGGGTAGGGTAGTGCCAACCCAAAACCTCATCACTGGTTTGGATGGATGATGGGTTTGGTACTTTTTAATTTCAAACTTCCCAAAACTCCTAATACTCCCTGCTTGAAAACTCCCGGAGTTTTAAAAATTCCCTCAGGCATTTTGAGAAGGAGTTTTCACAAAACTTCATCCTGTCAAAACTCCCAAAGCTCCTAAAGTTCCTTCCCTGCCTCCCAAAACTCCCAGACTCCCAGAGGGTTTGGAACAGGCCTGCCCTAGTCCAGTATAAAACCATAGAGGGGCATTTACTTGCAGTCACGCTCACTTCCTGAGGGATGAATTTAAAGTATCATGCACTCACCCTCACGCTCACCCTCACGTCACGTAAAACTTGTGTCTCGCACTTACCCTCACGAGTGCTAGTTTGTAATAGAAGGCACTCACGCTCTCACTCATGAGGCATCCCTCACCGCGCCTTTACTTCATCTAGTCAAGTAAGTCTAGAGCCGTATTTTTTTTGAAATTCTTATAATTGTTAAATTTATTTAACTAAACAGTTCTACGCGAATTTTAGCAGTACAATAAAACATAGGCACGCAGCATTGTTTGAATTTATAAAAATAATACAAATAAATGAAAGCACCATCTGGTACTATAAGATGAGATGTAAGTGCAACTTGCAAGCACCCACGCTCACACTGATGAGTGGGTGGTGGATTCTACTACACTCACCCTTACGAGATGAGTGCACGCAATTTAAATCAGCACTCGCTCTCACCACAATGAGTGAGAGTGATGAGTCGGAGTGGGAGTGAGTCGGAGTGATGAGTCACGTAAATTCCATCTATTTAGAAGAAGAATATGTCTACATAACATCACATTAACACTAGGCAAACGGCTTTGGGGTTAGTTACAAATGATGTCACGTAAATTATTCTTTTTAACAAACCCACCCACCTGTCAGTACACAATTATCAGGTAAACAGCTTAGAGGCAGAACATAAACGATGTCATATGAACTAATATTTAGGACCCACCCATCCAGCTGTCTTTACATTTACATAAGGTTGACGACTTAGAGTTCCGGTATTAACTAATTCAAATGAAGTGTCATATTATAAAGCTCGCTTTTTACTCAAATCGTTTTTGTACTGGCTCTACATCAACCAACACCACTTGTACCTAGCCGTTTGGTACTTGGGCTACTGTTACTAGGACCCACAAGAATATAAAAATTTCGTACCTGTGCTACTATTACCAAGCCCTAAAGAAGGGTTTAGTACTTTGTTGTAACAACAAAAAGAATCAAATACAATGACAACATACTAAATTTCTTGCTTTCCCTTTTATTTTATTTATATCATGTAAAATACATTGCACACTTAATTTTTGTTACCAATTTTCAACACTCATGATTATTTACATGCATAACAAGCAAATTTACTAACAATGCAATTATTTCTATATTCATAAAATGGAATCACAGTTAGTACTCTTTGTAGCTAGGTTGTTAACACAATACTACTTACAAGGCAACAAATTTGCATGGCACGTGCTATTTTCAAAACAACTTGCTCGAAACAATTTGGGTATTTCCCAAATTTATATTAGTTACTTTGTGTTTGTGGTAACTAAAACTATCGCAGGTTTTTGAGTACATTGTTTTGAATATAGTACTTACCATGTGAATTAACTTTTTTATCAGTGTACAACTCTAAAATATTTTACTCTTTTTTGGTTTGTATTTTGTATTGCTGGAAGGTCTACCTCCTAAATTTTCGGTCTCATCGGCACGCGCATACCCTTTTTTAAAAAACTCGATAGTGTAATCAAATGCATCGAAGTTTTCTAAACTTGGGCCGTTCTCTCTAATTCGGATGTAACTTTCGAGCAATTCCGGGGAGGTTTGTGCTCTCGATTTTGATTTAGTTTGGGACATTAACGAAAAGCTTCTTTCAGACGCAGCGTTGTTGTTTCCAGTCGATAAAACCAAAGCAATAACTTTTTTTGTTACTGGAGTCCACAGAAGCGTGGACTGTTTAAGGGCTAATGGCCAAAAGGTATCTGCCAACGTTTGCTTTTGTTCAATTAAGATTTTGTTACGAGTTACGCTACGAATGAGATACACTCACTGCAATGTAAATACTTCACAATCTTCAATTTTTAAATGATAAAATTCGCAAACAATTTCAATTTTTTCTGAATATGAAATTTCAGTAAAAAGGACATCATCAAGATTTGGCCTCTTATAATAAGTTTCAATTTTCCCTATAGGCAAGGCTGTCGGCAACGTGCCGTCAGGGTTTAGACTCACAAAATTAATTTTGAATGTATCAAACAGATCCATTGCACCTACAATTTTGTCATTAAATCGTCGTTTGAGCTCTGAAATAAGAGAATCGTATAAAACTGTTCTTACAAGGCTTAATCGTATTCCATTTTGATCAATTCGTTCTAGTAGATTATCTCTATGTACTAAATGTTCACAATAATCATATTCGTATATATTACAGTTAGGAATACTGCATCCACTTTGGCAGTGGCATTCCTTTAAAAAATTAGAAACGTATGGTCCGGGAGTAGACTTCAAAGATTCAAACATTTTTAAGCCTTCGTTAATTGTTTTACTTTTTCCAACTAACAACCCTGCTTGTTCCTGAAAAACAAGCGACATTTGTTTAAAGACAGTTAAAAAATCTAAAAATTCTCTCAAAACAATACTAAACGTGCGATCTGAAAGTAAGCTGTGAAGTTCTCTTGCAGTATCCCGAGACTTCTGATCAAAAGTAGAATCAAAAGCTAGAGCAACTAAGTCCACCTTTAATATAAGATAATCGTCATGTAAGCTTTTAACAGCGGCAAATTGAGCAGCTGCCCATCTTACTGTAAATACATAACGCATTCTACGAGGTTTAGTTTCCTCTAACTCTTCTGCAATTTTCTGCAAATGGAGCCACCTTTTTGAGCCTCTGCTCATATAAAAGTTGTAAAATTTGTTCACTTTTTTGTCAAAAGTAAAAAAATAATTTAAACCTGGTTTGGTTATTGCAGTTTGCATAGTTAACTGAATGCGGTGCGCGGCGCAGTGGTAGAGGGAAACTGTTCGCGGTTTAATAAATGTATTTATATTAGTGTGAATAGACTTAAAGCTACCAGTCATTGAGGATGCTCCATCAGACAAAATAAGAGCAATATTAGATTTGAAGTAGTTTAAAAAACCTGGTACAATGCTCTTGTCTTTTAAAATTTGGCTCTCTAAGCTACTAAACATTGCATCTGCCGTCTGACCACCTGTAAGTTCTATCAGGCTGTAAAAGTATACAATAGGATCGTCATCCTCTACTGTTTGAAATAAAACAACCATATACGACACACTAGAAACATCTGTACTTTCATCTGCGAGCAAACTAAAAGGTACCTGACGGGCAACAAGGCTTTTTAATAATTTTATGTGAAATGTGTCGGATATTACTTGAGCAATCTTATCTGCAGCAACATTATTGTGTTGGTAATTTCCCACAGGAACTCCAAAATGTTGCAACAATTTTATTTGCCTTGGATGGTGTGCCAGAGCGTTATTGGATTTAATAATAAAATAAAGACTTTTTATTACGTTCATAGTAGCAAGGTATATACTTTGTTGGTCATTAATTTCCTTGTCAACAACATTATCGTACTGTTGCTTAGACGTTGCTGAAAGAAGATTGTTGAAAAATGCTAAAGCTTTCACATGGATTTCATTAGCTCCATGATTTCGAATTGCGTTCATATTATTGTTGGGGGTACTTTTGTAACCTCCTGGTTTTGCAATATCAGGCTTGTGTCTTATATCAGGTCTAAGACCATATACGTTATAGTAACTATTACAGATATGGCATTTAAAAAAGCAATCATTGCCTTGAACGGTAATAAAAAGCCAGCTTTGGATATGGGATAGGTGAAGACTTCTAGCTTCGTTTATGAGACTCGTTTTACAAAGCTCGATCCAACCAGTTTGAAAAACAGATTTTCTATATGGGTTTATCCATGTGCTAGAAATATCAGTAGAGACCACTGAATTGTCTTGCACCTGCTGTGGACCGCTAGTTACTACAGATACTTGTTGAATTTGCTCAGCAGGAGTCCAACTGGGAATTATAAAATCCCCCTCACAATCATTATCTTGGCCTTTACTTACTCTACCTAATTTAAATTTAGTAAGACTAAATCCTCGAAAAAAAGATGAACAATGATTTATACTTAACAAGTTGGTTTGAGTAGACTCCGTAATATCACGAATGAAATAGCTTCCTGCTAGTTGTAACTTTTTATCTAAAATCTTATCAAAGTAAGAATTTCGAACCTTACTTGTACCAAATACAATAAAATCCTGTACTGAATTAATAATAAGGTTTTGTCGAATTGTGTCTTCTTGAATATTTAGTTTTCGCTCATTCGTGATTCCTAATTGTAGTTTTAATTTTCTCAGTTCAGATCTTTTTTCATTTTTTAACAAAACTACTGCGCACGGTGCAGTATTGCATTCGTTAAAAATTTGAAATCGGTCACTGTACACATTTTGAACAGCCATCGATCTTTTAATATCAATGTTTGTGTTTGACCCTGTACCAATGACAATATATAAAGACCCAACACTAATTTCAACAGATGAATCGCTAAAATCTACAGTAAAAACGATTGTTAAAGGGTTTCCACTGATAACAATAAGCAAATAATTCTTCATAATGTTTTTCGGTTGTCTGCCGCTTCCTCGGTTTATTTCGGACCTTAGCTCAATAAATCTGCTTTCTTCAGGGAGTTCAGGCAAGTTAAAACTGAATTCAGAAATAATAAACTCATACTTTGCGTCTGGCTCCTCGCTTTGGTAGCCGCTATCCATTGCCTAAAATTATTAGTTTGTATTCATTACGCCAAACTTATTACTTAAAATTTAAATAATTTAGATAAACATAGTATTGTTGTTGTTTACCAAATCAGAAAAATGCTGGTTGGGGCATGACAAATTATTTTCATTTAAATCGCCACTTGTTTTAGTTTTCTAATGAATAAAAATAAAACACATTAAATCCAATATTGTAACTAAACATCCTGTGTATGTAAAGTAACTATTTAAAACTCCATGTGGGAACACACAAACTTACTGAAATATTTAAGTGCCGTCTGTTGTTTTTTCCAAAGCATTTACTAGAAAGGCTAATTAATGCCGCTGCAACAATAACCATGAGCAGCACTTTCTTCATTTTAAAAAACCCACTTGTGTGATTATATGGATGTTAAACTTATATGGGTTTAAATTGTTTGAGTAAATAAAAAATTTCACAAAACTGGCCTTTTGTGAGCGCAACGGATTCTTGTACTGTAATATGGATGAAATGTTGTTAACTACACTATTACATGAAACCTAATAATCTAAAATCCTTGTTTCATTCCAAAGTCGAATAAAGTAGACGTGACGTGGAAGTTGTTATTTTAAGAGTTTTGTCGAGTCATTATGCCTCTGGCAACTCATATAAACTGTTATAAACAGCATCTCTGCATAAATCATCATGTACTGTGTTGTGTAACTCAGGCACGATTACTTTTCGTATCACTTTTTAGTGTTGCCATGCAAGTCAGAGCTGCCTCATTTCGTCCTACAAACTACAAAAGATAAAGAATTACACATACGTGAAACCTAGGGCCGACGCCTTGCTACCGTTTTTTGTGCTGTAATATTCATTGAGGCATTGACAATTATTTGTGTTACCTTAAAACAAAACTTTTAAAGAAGGTATAATTACGCTATACAAGACTTTGTTACTCTGACACCGTGGACTTATATAATATCGTGGCTTTGAGATGCATTTTATTCGCATCCTAATCCTAGCTGTTCTCTCAGTTGGAATAGTTGAGACGGCAAACGTGATGAAAATACCCAGCCATGGAGTACGTGCTACAATATTTCAACTCTACGATGCACGAACAGGACAGTTTGGGCAGATGAACCTCACCACACCTGAATCATATTAGTTCATCTTTCAAAAAACAGGAGGTCAAACAATAATCAAAGATAGTATTATTCGTAATTCGTATGACCTACTGCAAGCGGATGAGTTTGCAGGTCAGTTTCAGCTTGATGTGGTTTTGGGACTTTACGGTAGCGGCAGTCTCAACACTAAGGGTGGTTTCGGAAACCTCAAGAAAAACTCTGCTAGAAAAGCATTAGGAAGAATTAAAATTCAAGAAGGCAAGTATGTGGAAGCAGTCCATATTTGCAGAGACGAAATACTGCCTTACATTAAAACATCTGTTTTTGAATCCCAGATTAATGCAACGCATGTAGTAGTTGGCATCCAGTATGGGCTAGATTTGGAAGTCACATTTCAGTCCACAAATACTGAAACTGAGAATAGTCAAACTTCGGAGGCCCATTTAAAGGCGGCTATGGAATATGCTATTGTACAAGCTACTGTTGGTGTTGAATTTTCATCTAGCAATACAACCAAAAGTGCTTCAGAAGAATATCAAATTAATGTTAATTGTAACGTTCCTTTGTCATTTGACTATCCTACAAGATATGAACTTGTTGCACCCTTTCTAAAAAAGTTAACATCGCTTGTTGAAAATTCAGAAACATTTGTCGGGATTATATCGTACGAAGTTGTGGATTTAAAAGAAATTGTGCAATGTTCTGCGCTGCAATACGAAGAAAATTTTGTCTTTAGAATGGCCGAGCAAAATGTATTGCTGATCAAGAATGTAATTTCAAGGTTGGAAAAAGATCATCAGTCGTTTAACGATGCATATGCAGATATAATAAAATTTGAAACATGCATTCCTGCATACATCATCAATAGAATTGAAAACTATAAAGCATCGTTTGATTTCAAAGTTATAACCTTCAAATCCACACTAGGACAAAAGCTGCAGCAAGCAAAGTACAGTCAAGACACCGAAACTAGCATGTTGGACTTTATACAGTCGTATATGAATTCTAATGAAAACGGAAGGGCAATGCTAACTGATTTTAAACAAATTTACTCTTCATGGATTTACAAAGCACAGTTTTATGATTCACTGAGTAAAACTGCAATACAGTGTATGTCTGTTGAACAAAAACTATCCTTTTTATTTTCAAATAACTTTAATAAAACCTTTTTATTTCTACTCTTTGATTCTCATGATTTTTTTAAGGATAACCTTAATTTTATAAAAGCTTCCAATATGTTTCAAACACATTGTAGTATAAACAAAAATTGCACTTGTATAACTGTTGATTGCGAAGCAGGATTTGAGTTTTGTGAAGACTTTGAAGAAGCTGAGGTTCGGCGTTATTTGCGTGGGGAACAAGAAATTGTTAAATTTGTTGAACTTGTCAAAACACTAAATGAATCAATTTATTTAGAAAATTTGAGGCATGCGGAAATAGTTAATGCTACAGTTTACTTGTACAACGCTGCCTATTTAATTAAAAATCTTATTCGTGGTCTTGACATTCGAACTCAAACATATGTAACTGAAATAAGAAACATCATTAGAAACAGTCATAGAGTTGGTCAGGATGCATTTACACAATTTATTAATTTGACTGAACTTTATAACTTTGATCCAATAGGTTTAACAAAAACAAATAGAACAAGCAAAAATCCTGTGGAAGAGCTACTTAAGAATTACATTATTTTTGAATAAACGAACCAAATTGTTAAGATATGGTTATTATGACAATAATTGCTGTACCAATTAGTTAAAATACCAAACAATCAGAATGAAGCCTTAAATCACACTACAGTAGTCAATAATTTGTTTCTGTTTCATAATTAGGTATAAGATGAATTGAATTAATTATTTTATCACGTCTATCTAAAATTGTTATTTTTGTTGAATAAATGTGCTCGAGAACCTGTAAACTGATTTAATTTAGTTATAAGATTTCTTGTAAATATTGTCCTTAGGCAGCATTGGATTCCAGCTGCGCATCCGACCTGCAAAAAAAAGATTCATAAAAAATCGAACAAACCTTTTTTCTTAAATTTTTTTAATAACATTTAAGCCTATTTAACGTACCAATTCGTTTTGGTGGTAAACCTTGCGTTGCATGTAGAGTGTTTGCAGGTGTTGCAATTATTGGAATGTTCAATTGAGTTTCTTTATATACCAAATAATTATTAGCATTATTTTTATTAATTGTTATTAAAATATTGAATAAACATCAGAAAAAAAATATTAGCATTTAACTTACCAATAGCAATCTGATGCTTACTGCAATCAAGCTCCGGTTTTTTAACTCGATTTTTGTTTTTTCTCTTTTTTTCTTTCTTGCGCTTTTCCTTTTTGTCTAGTTTGTTGGCTGATCTTTTTCTTGGTTTTGGTTTTGCTTTGGGAAGAACCGCCGGTAAATGCTTTCTGTAAAATCGGTAGTCGTACCTTCCTTTATAAAAAGATGCCTCCAATTTATTTAATGGGCACTGAAATGATGGAATAAATTTCGTTTTTCTATCAATAAGCAGTTGGTGCATGCTTCGGATCATTGCTTGCCTTTGATTAAAGTGATGCTTTTTTGCTTCTTCCAGTTCAGGAATATTTATTTCCTTATAAATATTTAAAAATTATACTTCCTCCAAAAAATGAATGATAGTGATATAGTTTATGTCAATAAAAAACACTGTATCTTACATGTGTTCCTGTTAGTGGCGGTCCAAGATAGTCATGCCATTTTTTCACTCGTCCTGTTATTTTTGAAGTTGGAAAATCTAATATATGGATTCAAAATTAACTTTTGTGCATGACAGACTACAATACAAAATATTACAGTTAAATTATACAAGCTTGCATAAAAAAAATTACGTTTTTCAAACTCCAGAATTATAAATTCAGTTTGTGAAGGTTTGTACGGCACAACCCACTTGCTGAAGGCACTTGGCTCTGGCATAAAAAACATTTTTATAACAGTTAATTTTTTTAAATCGTAAAAAGTTTCTTATTTTATTTATAAAACAGCAGTTTGTTGGTTCCGGTGTAACATTTATACACAAAATTCACCTCAGATATATAAAGTAAATTTTTTTGCCATAATTAATACTTATGATTTTTTTAGTTTCTTCTGCTACTAGAAATTAAGTAATTTTAGTTAATTGTTTTAGGAAAGAAAAATGTAGCTTAAACTCAAACACAGCTGATTTTAGACGTATGTTACATTTATAGTAGTTTTAAATTTGAAATATTGAAAATCGAAGCACTGAGTGATTTTTTCCTTATGTGGCTCCTATTCTTTAATTCGTAAATATGTTGAGACCGTTAAAATATATTTGTTTTATTTTTTTGCAAAAAAGAGTATGTTGAATTTTTGTATACCCACATATAGATTATTCTAGATTTATTTTTTCATTATTGTAGGTACATCACGAGAGTTATGCAGTATCCACAATAATGTTATACCTAATGAGTACGCCAGCTGTGAAAACTATATTTCTGTTTCTAAACTCAACATGTATGTAGCACATTTTAACATATAACGTTTACAATTTAAATTTTAAAATTATGAGAACCAAGTGTGAAATTCCTGGCACGACATATAATACATGAAACTGAAATTAGGAAAACTATGACTGCGCTATAGTAAACTGCCTTCTTGTATTGTACTTTAAAATGTAACAGTTCGTTCTCCAATCGTGCTGATTCGATTGAAACTTAAAACCACACATACTTGAACACTGATATATTTTAAACATGTGAAGTGTTGCAAAATTAATTATTTTTTTAAAACTGCAATGCTCTCTCAACCAGTCCTTTGAAATTCACATTTTTCACCTCAGACATCGATGTCCTAATTTAAAACTCATAATTTTCTGGAGTTTGGCATATAGTACCCCCATCCCCTTGGTGCAATTGCTTTACCAAGAGGGACAGACCGACTGTGTATTATAAATCTTAGATTGGTATTGTTACAAATATTTTTGATAAATATATATATTGTTTAGTTTCGACGACGTACGTACCTTGTAAAATCGTCTTTAATTTCAAGAAATCAGCGTTTCTTCCTGAATTTTTGAGTTTAGGAATTTTATACATTTTAGGAGAACGAACAAACAGAAGAACAGATGACGATTGTCGTTTGGATTTACACGTCACATAATTCATTAGAACTTTTACGTGAGAGTCGAGTGGAGTTTTTTCTTTTGTATTTGGTGATATCTCATCCTACACGAAAGACATGCTCGTCCAGTTTTCAACATTTTCCGCTTTCAGCTGTGGCTTTAAAGTAATTAGAGACACCTAGATGGTGCGTCTGTTGTTCTATGGTTTTTTAATTTAACTTCAGCATTAATTCCTTGCATTTTTTCTTTTGTTTTCAAGGTATAAGTTTTAACCTAAACGACAACTGTTAATTATGGTACAACCCAATAACTCGATACAGGTAAAACTGTGGAAAATTGATATCTTTACCGCGTGCTATTGCCTCCAGGCTTTTATCGTTAAATTTTAACTCAAACGTGAGTTGTCTACCAAGCAGTGGGCTTTTATTTAAGATAATACTTTAAGTAAGGATAATCCTTATATCCCGTGCAGCATATCGTAGGTGAATATATGATGTCATTGAGTTGGGGGAATATGACTGATTTTGTAGGTTTTGGAAAAAGTTTCTAGTTCTGTTGGTTGGGGGAAAAATTGCCAGTTTCTTAAGTTGTCGGGAAAATTTCCTGTTTGATATAAGCAGTGTCATAGTTTATAGGGGGGCGGGAGAATTTTGGTGCCAGAGACAATTGGAAAACGTCATGTGTAATAAGCTGGGTGACAAGGCTTGGTGTCATAGATGGGGGGAAAGTGTCCGGTGTCATAGATGGGAGAAAATTTCCGGGTTTCATAAATGGGGGGAAAATGTCCGGTGTCATTGATGGGGGAAAATGTCCGGTGTCATTGTTGGGGGGAAAACGTCTGGTGTCATTGATGGGGGGAAAATGTCAGGTGTTATAGATGGGGGAAAATGTCAGGTGTGATAGATGGGGGGAAATATTCGGCATCATTGATGGGGTAAAATATCCGGTGCCTTAGATAGGGGTAAAATGTCCGGTGTCATTGATGGGGGTAAAACGTCCGGTTTCATTGATGAAGGAAAATGTCCGGTGTCATAGGGGAAAATGTCCGGTGTCATAGGGGAAAATGTCCGGTGTCACAGGGGAAAATGTTCGGTGTCATTGATGGGGAAAAAGTCCGGTGTCATAGATGGGGGGAAATGTCCGGTGTCATAGATAGGTACCGTATTTCCTGTTTCAGACCACGGGTCCAAAATTGTACACGGGCCTCTATTACTACACGGGTCTGAGAGGTATGAGTTTGAATACTACACGGGTATATTTAACACTGTTATATATGGTAGTACACGGGACTGGGAGGTCGGAGCGGGTATGTATGTATCTTTTGGGTTTCACATCGAGCACGCTCACAGTTTT
>JAQFZE010002955.1:0-13469 GCA_034695245.1 Dicyrtomina saundersi | reverse complement strand
AGTTTTGAATTTTACCCAGTACTTTAGTCTCAAAACCAGTACTGTACTGGCCAAAACAGTACGGATGGTCAGCCTATATTAGCTCGATATTTATGAATACCTTATTACGATAGTTTTCGGAGCTTAACCTATTTATAGATATTTGTGTTTCTTTACAAAATTGTTTATCAAGATATAAGTAGTTTAGAGGAGCTTATCGCGATTTATCGACTTTCACTGCGCTATTGCAATAATAATTAATTAATTGGCTTTGTATGAATCCTGAATAACTGTATTTATCAACACAATTGCTTTTGTGGGCTTATCTACTATGTATTTGTTTCTTATTACGTTCTTATTCAACTGTATATTATTATTCAGCTGATAGTATTTGTAATTCAACTATATTTTAAATGATTAAAAAACTTTTGCCTATAACAGCACATTATAAGGTCGTACAGACAAGGACGATTGGACCTGCCATCTATGCGGCTGTAAATGCAAATGCGTGGCGACATATAAAGCATTAAGAAATACTCATAGCGTTAGGCCTTTATATATCTAGTAGGCTGTGCTAATACATGTACCTTACATACCTCTTTCCCTTAACAAATTCAACCCACATAATTATTATTAATCTTTCAAATTAAACACCAACATCAAACCACCACACGCCACTAATTCCCACCATCCAACCCCACCACCAACGTTTTACACCCTCCTTTAATATTTTCAAAATTTCTAGAATTTTTTACATTTTCCTATTAAATTTAATTACAACTCAACTCACAACCAACCCCAACCCACTCTTCTTACACCCTCCTTTTATTATTTCAAAAACTTTAGAATTTTTAAATGTTTACTATTTTACTCCACTTTAATTACAAGTCCTGTCCAAACCAACCCCAACCCTCTTATCTTACACCCTCCTTTTATTCTTTTAAAATCAATTTCTACAAATTTTTACATTTTTATTAAATTTTTTCAGGAGTCCACTCAAAATCAACCCCAACCCACCCTCTTTACACCCTCCTTTAATATTTTCAAAAATTTTAGAATTTTTTACATTTTCATTACATTTATTTATTGGTCAACTCAATAACCAACCTCAATTATTTTAACCCAGCACTGCTTATATTTGCAAACATTATTCAATTATATGCAAGTATTTTAACCAATTTTTACATTACAGCATCTATACACCTTTCATTATAACTACTTCCTTTACAAATTTAACAATTCAACATCTGTAGGCTTATTTACCTCCACGTCGATATAGCCACTATCTTCTGACACAAAAACCAGCTCCACGTCAACTCTGGTGTCATCGACCGCCACGTCAACCACCTCCACGTCATTAGTGCATTCATCACTTCTCATTTCAATCAGCTTTACGTCACCTTGAACCACACCTATTTTTCACCCCCCCCTCCAACTCACCCAACACGTAATAATGCACCTTTCCCTGAATTCTATAAAATAAAAACTGACAACACCTTATCCCCTAATCCAATAAATTCCAGACTTCCACACTCATCTCTTTTGAATTCGTCTACCTTTGAAATACTCAACCACAATAAATCAAAATTTTACAACCCCTGAGAAAATAGCAATTATCTACAACACCGAGACGGACACCAACTTCTGACATCTAACGCCTACAACACACAACCCCTGCACATATCTCTTCTCTTCATATTTCATTTGGCTACACTCAAAATTTTTCAGAGACGTCACAGTCAACTCTTAACATGTCAATAAACACACAACGTCTTCACCTACATCTTTGACGTCACTTAATTCAACTGACGTGATCACTTACATCTTATACTGTCGTTCTCTTGTGTTTTTACATCCACCTTTGACGTATTCAACATTATAGTATCAACACCTTTACCTATCTTTCAATATTATTAATTTTATCCACCTAAAAATATTTCCACGTTACTCAGATTTTACGAACTTTTTTTTTCAAAATTTAATATTTAACTTTTACTAGTATTTACTTTCTAAATAATATTATTATTTATCAGCCTTTATTTTTTATTTTTCCCCAACAAATAACAGCTTTTTAATTCAAAATTTATCTATTTTTCTTTCTCCTTATTAACGGTTACAACTTTTAGCTCTAATCAAAATTTTCAAATTACATGGTATTAACTATAGTTTATATAGTTGAAGTGATATAGTATACATTATTAAATTAGTCCTAATTAGTTATAATTACTACATTTAAATTTTATCACAAAATACTAGTTACATAATTTATTACGTGTTTATTTAAATTTTGTTAATCACATTCAAAATCAATTAGTAAGACACACATAACCTTTTAATTCTGGCCGAAATTTAAATTATTTGTATTTTTCTTTACTGCAGAACGACGGCGTCTCTTTCTTATTGCATCTACCATCATACCTCCTCTTTCTTCCTAAAAAAACAACAACTACCTTTCCTCCCAAAACCTACTGAAATCCTCACTAATAACTCACCCCAACCCAATAATTTTTAAAATTGCACCTTTCCAAATGTATTTTTTCTACCTACTTGGAAACGCTTCTCTGGCATTAATCTCACCACATCTGGTTTTGCTTACAATTTAATTACTTTTCTTGATGGAACTTGATTTTCTACAACCAAAAGCTTCTGCTTTTTGTAGACTCTACCAACAAGCCAACAAAGCTTTGACCTAGTGCTGCCTTACACTTGCTGCTTTTTATTATCGGACTTGTACGCCACCTTCCGGTTCCAACAGCAGTACATCACGAAAATGCTAATATTTAACACGTCATTGCAGCTTCACTACGTTCCGCACAGTGGCTAGCTCCACCTTTATTTGGACTTTCTTGCTCCATTATCGTTGCGTTCTACAGTCACCTCCGGTCTACATCGTTTTACACGTCACCTTACGTCAGCATCATCTACTATCAGCCATCTTTGATGATTGCTTTTGCTCTATCTTCAAGTAACCTTCATCTTGGTGCCACCTCCCGATTTCCTGGATACCATGGTCTTCAACATCGGGTCCAAATATTCTGCCGCAGTTTCAAACTACACGTCATCACGATTATTCATCTTGCCAGCCACCGCCCAGTTTTAGTTTCTCCACCCCTCCTACCCTTTTCTTACCCATCACCCAGCAATCAAATACGTCTTCTATTATGTATACATGTTTTTATATTTTCACCACAGATTTAAAAATTTTTATCAGAATTCAACAACCTCACATTTCGTTTTTCATGTTAAATTGTGGCTATTAAGTTATTTAGTTCTTAGTTAATAATTTCTTAAGTATTAACAATCTCGTTTATTTATGACTTACTCAAATTATGCACTTCGCCAAAAATCTTCAACCTTATTCAATTATCAATTGAATGAGGTTGAATTCAATTATTCAAATTTCAATCAATTACTCAAGTATATTTTACATTTGTTATAGTTATGTCTAAGTTAAGTTTAATTACGCTAATTTGAATTCGTCACAATATTTACATTTATGCTATTCGTCACAGTTGTACTTAAGCCTACTTTACTTTTATTTATATGTATTGTCTAAGTTCACACAAAATTATGCTATGCATCAGTTCTAAATTATTTAATTTCTTAGGTTTTCCATTTTTTAATATTCTGAATTTCTATTTCAATTTATGTTTTTGCAAAATTATTTTTAGATCATACTTATTTTAAAATTAGGTTTTCTAAATTACCCAAAATCACGCATTACTCCTTCGTTTATCTCCCCTTATTTTTAAATTCTCTATGGATTTCTATTTATTTTGTTTTATTATTTTCAAATTTATTATTTTTTTCCAATTTGCAAGTAATTTTTATTTTATTAATATGTTTTCTTTAATTTTGT
Organism: Dicyrtomina saundersi; assembly: GCA_034695245.1. Taxonomy (NCBI): domain Eukaryota; kingdom Metazoa; phylum Arthropoda; class Collembola; order Symphypleona; family Dicyrtomidae; genus Dicyrtomina; species Dicyrtomina saundersi. The sequence goes on along the minus strand of JAQFZE010002955.1, from coordinate 9,631 downwards.
TTTCCATTCCCTTGCCAATATTTGTTTGATTTTGAGGACAAAATCCTCGTACGTTTAAGGATATTAATATTAGAGAATAGTTAGTAATAGCCTACCCATGAGCCTACCATTTACGGTGGGTTACGGTAGATGTGCTGTGAAGTGTCACAACGCCGAACTCAGCATTGTACACTCAGCACATCGCTTACATCATCCATGTCTTACTGATGATCTAATAATCGCATCTGCGATTAAGATCACGTAGGCAAGAGTGATAAGGCAATGACCATAACAATAATTATTTATTTTACATTTCACTTTCAAAAATCTACAAATACCAAATCTTTCTCGAGTCTCTCCATCTCTCCATTTATTTGACACATCCGCATCCCACCAACGTAATACGCCCCTTCGACGAACGAACTTGTAGATTATCTCAGTTGAAGGAACCCTAGAGGATCCCTTGTTTTCAATATAATATAATAAAACACATTACTTTTTGTAATATTCCGGTTTCTAGTTCTGAGATGCAGCATTTTATAGTCTTTTATATCTTTTTACTCGGGTGCGTGAAAAAAGTATTATTTGTAATAAAAACTACTGTTTTAAATATAATTTGAAATAAATTAAATGGTTTAAATTTAGTTTTTTAGAGAAATAGGCTTGTTTTTAGTAATATGTATATCATAAAATTGATAAAGTTAACTAGGTTGCAAACTATTATAAGTTAAATACCTACTTATATTATTTTCTAAAGGTTTTGTTTGAATTTTAATACAGCGAGCTGGTAAATAAATATTATTACTAGTTGTAGCATTATTATTAATACGCAATTTAACTGATCTAATTTATATAATTCAGGATGTACCACCTAGCATTTTAAAATATAATATTTCTCACCGATTTGCAACTTTCCTAATTTGACATAGTTACGTTCCATTTTCATTTTATAAGAAATAAATTTATAAATAAAAATTCAAATATAGGTTTTATTATATATATTTAACTATTTTATGTGGATAGTCTGGAATATTTTGCACTAACTATTGTACACAATTATTTTAGATATTTACTAGGAATATAAAAATTATTTAAGTTATGTCTGTATTGCTTTTCAGAAGCTTGAGAAGTAAAATCGATAGTAATAAAGGTATAATCGTTTTTCCAGCCTTTCTGTCAAAACTCAACAAATTCATCTAAACCCATATCAATTGCTATCCTGTATCTATGCAAATTTTAGATATCATTGTTGGATAAACTAAACAAAATTAAAAAATTAGAATTCATACGTATTGATCTTGTGTCTAATTCAAAATAGGATTGACTAAGATAAAATACGCAGATATTATTACCTCTTGTGAAATTACTTTTCATTGTATTCTGATTTTTTTGATTCATTACATCATCAAAAATTATAATGCTGTTTAATTTGAGATCAATTTCTTTAGGATCTGGTAAACCATCCTCAGGGTTATACATTGTTATATTTATTTTATTTTTATCTCAAATTTTTAACCCCTTACCAATTTTTTCTATAAGTTTTAATTCACAAACACCATGTTTTTGTATTTGATTTTTATTTTCAAATAATACAACCACATGGTCCTTTGATAGATTATTTTTAAATGCTTTAATTAATATCTACTAAAATTAAATTATTATAGTCTAATATTCCTCTTTGTAATAAAAATTTAATTACTAGGCAGCTTTCACCAGAAAAGCTTTTACCAAATACTAAAGATCTAAATATATTAGGAAATAGATGTTCATGTTTAAATGTTGGATTCTTATTCCAAACAAATACAATTTGATCTGTAATTTATTAAGTTCTATATTTCTAATAATAAATTTATGTCAGGCCAAAGGCCTTCCGAGGACGTAGTCCGATATGTGATTCAAACCTTGATAATTGATTTTCCAAGATTTTTAATTTTTTATCTTGTAAAGCATTAACATTTTTAATATTTGTTAATTTAGTACTAATATCTTTTGAAACAATAGTACATCGACTGTTCAAACATAAATGTGTGATACATGCACCGATTTATAATAAAATAAATTTATAAAAACCTTAATGATACGATACGAGACATTGATAACTACAAGTCTAATTTTACTTGTTAAAAATAGGTATAATGCATCGTGTTACATTTTACTTAACAATTTTATTCCTATAAAATGGTTGGTAGAATAAATTACGATAAGAATAATAAAAATAATAATAATAATAATGATTCTGATCCTGATTAAAATACACTATCGTTGTGGTATACAATTAAAAGAATAAATAGTTCCTGGTAAATAATCAGTAATCTTTATTGATAAAACACTTAAGTTGATTTCAAATAATTAAGTTTTTTTAGTTGCAGTAATAAAACAATAATTTACATAAAAACCATTAAAAGAAGTATCACAAATTTCCGTTTCAAAAGTAGTAGGTTCAAATGCTGGTTTATTTCTAGTACAAATACCTGTTAAAATTCCATATCTTTTAATAAATTTTCTGAGTTTAAGATGGTAATTAAAATTTTGTTTACCTACAAGCACTATTAATTCTGATGTTTTGGAATTTATTTGTTTTAGTAACCTTGCTTTTAGGAGTCTAACAGCCGCGTTTATTTGTATTACTACTGAATTAATTTAACTGTCTAAATCTGTAACTAATAAATCATTTGATTTAATTTTGGATTGTAAACCTACTTCTAGTGCTTGTTTATTGCGTTCTATTAATTCAATAATTCTAACATTTTCTTTTTTAAGTTTTCTTTCACTTTCAGTTATTTCAATACATATATTACGATTTATAATACTATCTTCTTGAATAAGGTTGTTAATTAAAGTAGAGTTTGTTTTTACAGCTGTTCTAATTATTTTAACTTTTCTATCAAAAACAGTTGTTTCTACACGTAAAGCTTCAATTACATTTCTTAGGTAATTCAAATTAGCCTCAGCCTCACTTTTTAATTCAGACGTTTCAATAGTTAATTTTGTTATTTCAGTATCATTACTTTGCATTTTATTCAATATATTAAAAGTACTTGATGTTAATTCGTTAAAATCATTATAAGATTATCTAATATATCCTAGTTTAGAAATCGTTTATTATAAAATGTTTATTTAAGTAGTAATAATTGGATGATCCAAAATTTTACTCAATAATGTTTTCCTTATAAATTGGCCAACTACGAAAAACTGATTACCATTTAAACAAAGCTAGCGGCAAGTAGGTAAGAATATATAAATTTAAATATCAAAAATGTATATACTTTATATTATAAAAAGTACTTATTTGTCCATGAAGTGTTTATTGGAAATGTTATAGATTATATAGTTTTTGATTTATATAACGATAAGAAAGAAGAATATTATAGTACATGTTTAGAAATATATAATAGGTTGAAATCTAATAATGATTTAGAATTAACTATAGTTAGTAATAAAAGACCGTATAAAAATAAATTTAAATTTAGTTTTCATGTAATACTAACTACTAAAGAATTTAAAGTGGATTAAAATGTGGATTAAAATGTAAAAAATATTTAAAAGAAGTATTCAAAAATTGTAAATTAGAATGGGATCAACAATGTTATTCTGCTATTGGTAAATTTTAAAGTCTATGATTACCATATTTTCAGAAAAATAATAAAAACGACATTTTAAAAGAAATATATATTGAAAGTAGTTTAGAAAACAAATAAATAATCTATCAGGATTTTGACCTAACTAGAATAAATAATTATTATGTAGCTATTAAAAACAATATGAAAAAAGAAATTCCTAATGCAATTGATTTAATTAAAGATTTAGATTCTGATTTAGAATCATAAAATGAAAGCAAAAGTCACAATATTAGTAATAAAAAAAATGTACGAGTAAAGAAAAAGAAAATAACAAGAGAGTTATTAGAAGAATTAATAGATATAATTAATACTTGATATTCAGACTACTTAGACTAAAATTGTTTAGGCAATAGCAGAAGTAAGTCAACAAAATAATTTTGATGGATTAGATATAGCAGATGATTTCAATAGCAAGTCTGATAAATATAAAGATTTAGAAGATGTAAAACGATTATATGATACAAATGAGGAGCACACAAGTAATAAAGTCAATTTAGGAACGATATTATATTATGGTTATAAGGTAAAGACCATAACACGTATGAAAACATTTGAAGAGTTATCAGTTTTTAGAGTTATATTTTTAAAACATTTGGTGATTTTTTAAAATTAGGTATTTATATTAAAGATATTATTGAAATTTTTGTTGCTCAAAAAATATTAATATTCATAAGAACAAGTGATGATATTTATTTCTGTCCAGAAAAAAAGGAGAATGGCTGATTGTTTTATTAAAATATATTAATATGGGTACTATAAAAACTACATTGTTAGAATATCCCATTCAAAATAATATGAATTTTAGAGATTCGTTGAATAAGTATTAAATATTAACCTATAGACCAAATACTAGTGATTCAGAAATATTGAGTACCTATAATACTAAGGTATTTACAAAATGGACCGAATATGAATCTCAACCAGTCACAAAAAAAGAATATGATTATTCTAAAATAGAATTATTAATAGAAGCAATAAGAACAATTTGGTGTAATAATGAAGATAAATTTAATTTTGTTATATCATGGCTAAAACATATTTTAACAAAACAGACTAAAACAAAACGAGCAATCGTATAATATTCACAAGAACAACAAGTGGGTAAAGGTATAATCATTAGTTTTATTGCCAAATATTTATTTGGTAAAAGATATTTGTTATCTATTGCTGGTATAGATTCATTAATCAGAAGATTTAATGAACATCTAATGAGTAAGAGTTTTATAAACGTAGATGAATTAAGTTCAATAGATAAAGTAACTTATAAAGCTGCATTTGATACATTGAAAAAAAAATAACAGATGCTGAAATTAATATTGAAATCAACGGAGGTAGATGTTTTGATTTTGATGATTATTCTGATTATATATTTAGTACAAATCATATTAACTCAGTTAAAATAGACCAAAGAGATGCTAGGTTTGTATGCTTTGAGTGTAATAATAAATTTAAAGGAAATAAAAATTAATTTAAAGAATTATCAAGAAGTTTAAACCAAGAAACAGCAAATCATTTACATTATTATATATTAAATTATAATAAACTTGTTGATGTGACATATTTTGGATTCTCTGTAGAATCTAATAAATTAAAACATGAAATGTTATTAGCATCTAATGGTCATGTGATTAGATTTTTTAATCATTTTAAAGAAAATAAAGATATAATTCATAAAGATAATGACAGTAATTTAAAAGATAAAATATATATTACTGCAACCAATGCTTTTAAACTGTTTAAGGATTGGTGTACTGAAAATAACAAAAAACCTGTAACAAATAATAAATTCTGATTACAATTAACTAGTTCTAATATTGAAAAAAAGAATAATAATGTTGGGTGGTTTTAATTGTTTTGGTAACAATTATTTTCAACGCGACAGTGACTGTCACTCGTGACAGCAAAATTCTTAAAGGCTGTCACTGTTGATTTTTAAAAAATACATAAAAATGCATAAAAAACAACATGAACTAAGATTTTTGTGATATTAAACTATATAAAAACAGTGCATTTAAAAATAGTGACAGCAAAGGACACTAAAAACATTCATTTTAGATAGATTTATTTATTTTATTTTATTTTATTACATTATATTTATTTTATTATATATTAAAAAGGGAGTATTTTAGTTTTACTGACTGTCACTAGTTCAAAATCATACAAATTATACAAGAACAACTAAATATTTTAAATATATTAATCATAAACTATTAAATTATAAAAAATTCTAAAAATAAGTTTGGCAGCGTCAATGTCACTTTACTCTCACTGGTGACGCTCGACTGTCACTCCTGTAAACAATTAAATAATTTATACGTTAAACAAAATCTAAAACAGCTTATAAAATCTCCTTTATTATTAACTATATCATTCATTAACTGCAGGCATAAAGAACTACATGCATTTGTTCCAATTTCTTAAAATTTAAACGTAGAATAAACTATATTTGATTTTAAATAATTTAATAATTCTATAGGTTGGCCATGACCAAACGAATCGAAATAATAGTTTTTATACCATAAAGTCCAATGAGTTCCTTGATTATTATTGCTATCAAGATTTAATGTACCAATTAATATATTAATTGGTTTTACTGGCGCCCTAGACGAGCTTGAACCGGCTACGTCTCCAAGGGCCTTTGGCCCGCTTTGTGGTAAACTATCTCTCATATATACGCCTCTAAAATCATAAGTTCTTTGTTTATTCCTTGTATTATTTAATATTTGTTTAGAATATTTATCCATTTCTATATTTGTTGATGCTTTTATGAATAAGGTTTAAAAAAACCGGATCTTTTTTTCAGCCGCCCCTACTCCACGAATAATAGCAGCTGCTTTAGTTATCAATGGAATTAGGGCTAAAAGGGGTAAAGCACCTCCTGATTTAACATGTTTTAATAAATCTGTTATAACTTTTTTACATTGATTAGCTGATAATTTTAAATTAACATTATTACCCTTGGCATTATTAATTTGTTTTATTTGTGCTGAAGTAAGCTTAATAGGATATCCATATTCTGCGTTGAATTGTTCTTTATTTAGATGTAATGTTACACTTTTTTTGTTAGTAAAGGGGTTATCCAATAGCTGTATATTCATGTTTAGTTAGAGCAATATTATTAATCATTTATATAAAACAAAAATTTATTAATTTTTATACTAATAAGTATTTATATATTCAACTTGCATTTTTCTTTTACCTTTTGTTTGTCATAGTCATTACTCTTTTTATAATTATAATAACATATGCAGTTGTCATTGCTGGTACATTTTCATTAAATTTAAAATGTATTTTAATACTTATTGCGTTACTAATAATTCAATCTTCTTGGAAGGAAGTATCAAAACAATATAAAAGATAAGCTGTTTGAAATCCTAATGGGGCTAGTTTTGGTTGTGAATTAGTGAATTACCGTCTAAATTTTGCATACTTAACATAATTTTCAATATAACTTAATCCTTGGGTACCACTATTTAAATTAATTCATGGATATCTTACATTATTTAGAGATATACATCCATCTAGAACATCACAGTGATCAAACACATAAATATTAGAATTTTGATTATCTAACCGATTAGTTTTAAAATCCAACAACAAAACCTAGAATCTTTTCAGGTCCTGAAATAGTAGTTAAATTACGATCTAAGGTCATTTCTGGTAAAACTGGAAATTCTTCTACTTGTTCAATCATAAATTTAAAGGGTATTTTGGGTTGAGATGCTAGATAATTTGTGATATGTTCAGAAATTTTTGTATTTAAATTAATATATGGTATTCTCCATTTTAGAGAAGTAATATTTATTTTACTATCAAGAACGGTACCAGTACCACTAGCTTGTGCACTCGATTTAAATATAGCATTTCCATTATTAACTCTACCCATATGAACAGAAAGTCTAAGTCCTGATACTATTTTACTATTAAATCCAAAACTATGTGAAAATGGAATTATAAATCTAGCTTTATCTTTGTTATCTGTGGTATTATTTTTAAATATTATAGCTTTTCTTTTAGCAAATCCTTGATTTTTATCTAAAGTTGCTGAATATTCATTATTATCAAGAGACCAGCATTTTGTATGACCATAATTTGAACTAAAACCATCCTGATTTTTATATAATCCTTGAATTAAACTGGTATGGCCTAAATAAGTGTATTTTTCCACAAATGTATCATCAAATCTCAATTGAACCTTATCAAAAAGAAACAAAGGACCATTATTAGCTAGTGTAATTAACTCTGTTTCAGCATATCTTGTACCATCTGCGTGCTTTACTAAATCAACCTTAATAATAAATTCACTTTTCTCTAATAGCATATAATTATCTACATTATCAACTTGAATTGTTATTTGAGTGGCTTTATTTAAATAAGAAGTTTCTTGGGGGAAACAATCATCAAATTTATAAAATTTTATTGCATTATTACTTGTAATTGGTGTTTAAAGAACTAGGTATTTTTCAACAACTTCTTGCGTATTCATTATTTAAAAAAAAACAAATTGTGTTTACTTTTTATGATAGTATTCGTTTAACTGCTTAAGTCTGTTTTCCCATGGTAGTAGATTCTTATTTGGTGGATCTGAATGGGCTTTTATTTTATTATCTTTTTCAAATTTTATTTTTTCAACTTGTTGATTATTGTATTTGATATACTCTGTATTTGCATTTATTTAATTATTCTTTAAAGATAAAGTAATTGCTATTTCTTCACTTCCTAAATTAATGGGATTTAGTTCTTCATCAGTCAACCATACCTTTAGTTTTTTAATATATTCTTGATCTACAGAATAATATACTGTTTGTCAGGCTTCTTCTATTATTTTATAACCTGGTGGTACTTGGTGTAACCTGGTGTGAATGAATAAATACAACGGGATGATTGACCGTTAATAGCACATCCAGAAACAAAATCACAATGTACTAGTAATGAGTTAACAGGGTTAATATTAACAGTTGTATCTGAAAAATATCTACGAGATGATAGTTCTTGAGGTAAAAATCCTTATGTCTTACCAATTTAATTACTTGTATTAAAATCAACAACATAACCTGTATGAATCTCTATTACACATTTTGCTATAGAAGTATCTGGTTTGATTCTTATAACATTACTTAAAAAATTGTCTTTATCTTCTTTTGTTATAACATTATTATTAATATCTAGACGCATTTCATCTTGGATTTCATCAGCAATACTATCAATTTCATAACTGCCTGTCTCTAAAATAATATCAACAAAATTATTATCATCTCTTGTATGTCTAAAACTATTATTGTTTTCTTCTATATTTATTAGGTATTGAGTAGTGGGCAGATATCTTTTTCAAAGCTATTTGGGCTCCATTTTTAATAGAAATTGGGTTCTCATAATACACTGTGATACTATTTTCTTTCGTATGTGAAAGTATATCTGTTTCACTTTTATGATCTAATATTTTAATTTCTTGTGGAATAGTATCCAAGACTTTTATAATATTTTGAGCATTCATTTATTATGTAATTTATTTATAAGTAGAGAAGATATATTTGTAAAAACCGTTTCTGAAAACTATGACTTATATTTATTTAGTATTTCAGTAGCTAATTTTATACCATTTTTATAAACATTTGTATGGCCTGCTCCTATATTAGCTAGAGTTGTTTCTAGTTTTTCTGTGAGGATTTCTGGATTATCTATAATAAATTTGATATTACCTCTTATTAGTCCTTGCCTATAACTGTTTTAAAACTTTGCTTCATCTAATGTAATATCACTTTGTGATCTTTGTTTATTAATTACACTTTGTTTTTTACCATAAGCAGAAATAATACTCCATTTTTTACATTTAGAACTTTTTAATCGACCTTCATTAGCATTATATTTTGTTTTATCAGGATGTACTTTAGTTAGTAATTCCCACAAACCAATAGTCATTGGTTTTTTTCTTAATATGTGAATAAAATCATCACCCAAATCTTTTGATTTTTCATTTCCAATATAGTAACCATCTGTGTGCATATTATCATTTGTTTGAAGTTTTATTGATA
>JAQFZE010002954.1:0-13472 GCA_034695245.1 Dicyrtomina saundersi | reverse complement strand
CTACATTCTACAAAATTTCTTTTCTCGTGTTTTCGTTTTCCATTTCATTTTTCTCAATATTTTTCAACCCTCACTCAGTACACATTAAAAATCAAAATCAAAATAATCTAAAAAAAAATATACAAATATTCAATTTCAACTATCTCAAGTGGTGCTTTCGGAAAAGTCTTTGAGCTTGATACAAAAAAAAAAATAATACAAAAATCTCTAGATTTTCTCTCTGTGGTGTCTTTTTGTTGATATTTTCAATTGCAACCAAATTTTGGGATTTTGGGACTTCAACTATCAACGAAAAGTGACACAAACTATTCTACTTTGTCTTTTTGCACGCACTTGGGCTGGAGCTCCTCTACTCCATCTGATATAAAAATTAATCATATAGATTGTCAATCAAGTATAGTACTGTGTTCAAAACAAAAAATCTGTCTCAAAAAATTCAACAACTAAAAGGAGTCTCTTGGAATCTTCTCTGCCACACAAGGATGTTCCACTCTCATTTGTTGTGAAGATGTCCAATAATTCCAATTCTGACAAGACAGATACTGGAAATATTGACAGGAGTCTCTTATTGGATTTTTTTTAATAATTTTTTTCCCTATCGCGTCACTTATACAGGAGAGGGAAAAAAACGGGGGAGAAAATATCCAGCACAATACAATCAATCATACGGTGCACAATTGTCAAAGTGCTCTCTCTCTTCTCTGTAAAACGCAATGAGTCTCAACAAGAGCGGAAACGTAAAAATATCTTCTTGGTCTGGTTCTTTTGGTCCTGGTAACACTCACAATACTATTCACATTAAAGCTCTCTATATATAATCTTAACTTTTCCTTTGAGAAAGCATTTTCCAAAAGCTATTTAAAGGCATCCAAGCGGAAAAAGTTTATAGCTTAGAATATATATTTGGAGACAGTATAATAGCCTCATCATTGGAGAAAGGTACAGTGGAGAGGAACGAGAGGTGTAAGTTTAGGACGGCATAATGTATTTTAACCTAATCTACTACTGCGCATACATACATACGTATAAGCTTTTAGCCCAGAGCAGTAAATCGTCAAGACAGAGCATCTCTATTTTTTTCCTTTGATATTTTTTTGTACTGTTGTCCTTCCGACGACGTGCCATCATCATAACATGTTTTATGCCACGCTCACACTTGAGACAGATACACATGAGCAGATACATAGGAGCGTCCATTTAAACTAGTTATATAGCTGTCAACCTCAAGTTGACCATGATAAAGATGCAGGGAAAATATTATAAGGAAGACAGTAGTAAAGACGGGAGTTGTCTCTCAGTTCATATAGAATACATTGAACTGGAAAAGATGTTTGTGTCTGTCTACCTGTCTGTCTCGCTATACCACAGGAGGCTTCTCACAGTTCAACTTTTGTCTTCTTTGTAAAACATTTTGCATTTGAATTTAAATTTGACTCTTGATTCTTGACTAAGAGGAAAAGACATTGAGAATTTAGCCTACATTTGATATGAAACCTGGAAATGCAAATGAGTCAAGGTGAAGTTTACAGATAGTGGGGTAGATAGATGAGATGGTCACATCGGCAGCATCAGCATCGTAGAAACGAGTTTCTCTCCGTATTTTTTAGGTTAACGCTCAAACACTATGTAAAGTCACTTATACATACAGCATAGTATAACCACTACCACCAGTGCAATCATCACAATTGAGGTAATAATTGCCAAAGTTGAGCTCAAGTTGCACATACTAATTAGACGGTGGGTGACTTGTAGAATTTTAAGTGCCTATTCCATTGCAGTATATTATTCAATCTTACATTAAAGGGCTGAGTTCTTTACTCTCACCAAGTCAAAATATAGCTTCTAAGTTGAAATGCAATTATGGTGATAATAATTCATAGATAATTGTATAGGGATAATTACAATAAATAGGAATAGCTACTAGATGTTTCCTTTTTTTGTGTTGTTTGCTTTTCTATTATATTATTATCTTATTATGACGATGATGATTATTTTTTTTTAATTTTGTAACACTCCCAGTTTTTGTTTCTTTTATGCAATAATGTAAATTTGAGGAAGTCAGGGTCGGGCTAAATAGCCAGATTTAAAGAGTAACAGTAATTTCATTGTGTAATAATTTTGCGTGAACATTTCACCTTTTTCTTCTTCGTACTACTGATATTTTGTTGATGTGGATGTCATGAGGGTGATGTGCTTTATCTCCCAGTCTCTCACCACATAATCGACTGATTGGCTCATAAACATTAATACTTGTTTAATGCCTCAAATTCCAACGAGTCCACCGAGAACCACTCCATTGACTTTCTGACTCTCTGTATGAGAGCGAGAGAGATTTAATGTATGGATCTAGGTAAAAATGTTATCATCACGAAATATTAAAACCTGTAGTTTAGTCCATTGCTACTTGCCATAGTTGCGAGCAGCTCTGGTATAATATAGGAGATGAAATGAGGGTAGGTAAAAAAAATCTTGAAACGAATCAAATCAAGTCGTCTTTATATTTATTAGCATAGTAGACAGAGGGAAAAGGAGAGAGAGAGAATCATGAATTTGTGTGTCGCTATATAGAGTATATAGGATAGACTTCACTCCTATAAGGCTTCCTGTTTGACCAGTTACTAGCCCAAACTTTGAAACCTAAACCAAAGCCAAAAAAACCAGCCAACCTCATGTCCCATTTAATCCTCCGACCCTGATGATACCCCATTACTATATCCACACAACCAAGAAATATATATCTATATATTACCTTCCAATTTATTTATCCTTATTTTATATGAATCTCTATAGCCATAGTTCATCCATTAAAGACTCTATGGATTTATTAAAAAAAATATAAGACAGAGCAGCAGTAGGTAGGGGCAGTGTCTCTAATGTAATAACAGGTTACTTCAACTCTCAAATCAAAATCACATCACATCAGAGAGCATACAGCAGGTTTAGGTATATATTTTTTTATATATTTTATACATACAATATATAGGACTGTCATGCGTGTAACTTGTACATCTATCTACTTATCTCTCCTCCCCAGTCTCAGTCTCTGTGTAGGTCGCCCCTATAATGTTATCATTTTATTATCAAATGGTACTTGTCCAACCAACAGTTACCATATCACTGATTTTTCAGCTAAAAAAAATCATCATGTGAAGTCAGTGAGATGTTTAGATCGAGATTAAAGAAATTGATAAGGCTCTATATAATATGACTAAAAGATCCCCTCATTATTATGTACCAAGTTTTGTTCAGTCTATTATATGCTCATGCTCAACTGATTTTATGCAGTCTTAATTGTTCTCGCCATAGATTTTTTTTTGAGGAGCATGATGAGAGTTGAGAGCGTCACATGAGAGAGAATAGGAGATGATATAGATGATAAATCGATTCAATTGATAGGTATATAGTTGGAGAGAGAAAGAGAGAGAAGTCACAATTAAACAAAGCACTCAGTCAGTACGATTCCACAGTCATAACCATAACCGAATATATATATATATAGGAGTCATTATCAAATTAAAAATAAAACTACACACAAAAATATATATATCATAATAATAATAACAATAATAGGACTTTGTATATAATGTACTATTTTGATCGAGATCGCAGTAGTGATCTGTGCAGTCTTTGTGTCAGTTTCAGTTCTGCTACCATAGGTTTTGATTTTTTTGTTTCTGGTGCAGCAAGACCAAAGTACGTAAATTAAAGTAAAGGAAAAGAGCACACTAATGATAAAATCGTAAGGAGGGAACAATTAACGTGAGGAGTGAGTGTGAGATGCAGTGGCAAGGTGAAAATTATTAGGCCATGTATGAGGGATGAAATAACAAATAAGAGCAGAGGACCATGTCCATTATTGCCATTACCATTACCATTGCAATTCCCATCTCAAATGCCAACATTTATATATATTTTTTTGTCTATTCTTTTGTCTTCAGATTTTTTTTTTATATATACATATTTTTTTTGAGTCCACCCACACGTTGACTGTGGCAGTAGAGAGAGATGCAGTCGTGTGGTAGGTAGGTACTTATTATGTACAAGTATAAAGTTACCCCCATCAGGTTCTCTTGCTGGCTTTTAGTATATTCTTTTCGATCTCGATCTGGATTTTGCCACATGAAGATAAAGATGTTATGGGAGATAAATGGGTGCAGTTTGCAGTGGCAGTGGTAGTATTGCATGGTCTGGTCAAGACTCGAGTCTTCTCCTAGGTCTTCATGTAAATTGGGATGAGCTTTTTGAGCACTCCTCCACAGACACACACATACAAAAAAACAGAGAGGAGTACGAGTTTGTAGAGTAGAAAGACTTTGGATGGAAATTGTATCATATTCCTTAATGTAGATACAAGATATAGTTTACCGTAATTCACACATTGCTGCTTCACTTTAATTAAGCAGGGATATTACTTTACCGCCTTGTGTCTACACTGTACTGTCAACTTGAGCTTGAATTTTTGTGAATTTGCTGAAATATTATATAAATGTGAGCTTGTGAGTAGATTACAAAGGTAGGCCTGTGAAATTTGATACATTCGTGATAAATATAGGAAACGTTAGACTCAACGAAACATATATGACCGCGTAGGCATTCATTACTCGTATGAGACTAAGAACTGACGGCTTTACAAGGTGCTACACGCACTTGGGAATTTCCCTATTTGAATAATTTGAACCATTTCTACATTGCGTTTTACTCAAGAATAAGAATACGGAAAATTGTGTACCTACTTGGATTGTGGACTCCCCCGCCAAATCTCCAATAAGAGACCCACGTTTTGAACACAGACTGAAACAAATTGACAGGATCTTGATTTTGATTTCCATTTCGTTTTCAATTAATAATTGCTAGTCAAGTGTGAATGAAAGGGAAAGAAGGAGGAGAGAGAGTTTCTCCAGTAGTCACATGACATTGAGCTAATCCGCTGTCCCTTGTTTGTTTCCTTTCTGAAGATGAATAAGATTTTACTCGTATCTGTTCTCTGCGTTGCGGCTGCTTCCGCTGCTACCAAGCCCAAGACCGCCACTGCGGAGACTTCCCGGGGTGGATTCGGAATCGGAACCCATGACCATCACCCACAGGTCTTGGACGTGAGTCACGGAGGCTCCGGATGGGGTGCTGGTAGTGGTGGCGGTGGATCCGGTGGACAAGGATGGGGTAACTCCGGCGGCGGCGGCGGTGGTGTCAGCTCCGGCTGGGGAAGTGGTAAGAGCGATGACATATATTTACATAGTATTTTGAGTCGTAGTTTTTAGTAGTATTCCATGACGAGGAAATAACAGTACCAGAATTTTTTTCTGTTTATTCACCCGAATCATCGCCCCATGATTCACATGGTTCAGAAACTCCCGCTCTCGCTGATATTGTCGCTCTGGTTCTCAACCTTTTGGTCTTGGCTGCTTTCGGAGGACTCGTCTACCTCCTCTTGTCTCCCCTCCTCAGCGGAGGTGGACACGACGAGGGATGGGGCCGTTCCGCCACTCCCTACTACGAAGCCTTCAAGGATGGCGGTCTCCTCTCCCGTGTCCTCAACAGCATCGACTACGTTGACACCACTTTCGCCGTCATGAAAATCTCTGGTGATGGATGCCGTAAACGTGTTGCCTGCGAAATGGAACGTGCTGCCGGACGTAACAAGGTCTTCAACTACGCCACCTCTTTCTTCAGGTAATAATAAAGCCAGAGGAGAAACGTCTCAGACTGCCCGTGTCTCATGTCATCTCCTGCTCCCATTTCCCATGCAGTTCCCCTCATCATGTGATAATGATATGTATGAGAGGCACGTCTTCCGGACGTGCAGAACGGTGGACGCAGGTGTCTGTCGTGTCCTCCATTAGGATTTTAGCAGTAGAACATTGTTTAGCTTTGTTTGACGAGACTGGGAATTGGAAGTGCAATTAGTCGCTGACTTTCTAGGCCTGGGTGTATGATGTGCCTTGGAGGAGAAATGAGGTGACAAGTAACCAAAGAACACTTGTTTTGCTCGAGTCCATGGCTCATTTCCTACTTTTTCCTTTAACCTTCATTAGACCAGATAATCTATGTACAGAAATGTGATAGAAAGGAGTAAAGTAGTGCAACTCACTGGCTCATCTCACACTACTCTTGATAAGGAAGGAAATAACCACTTAAGCCGGTTTTATAGTCTCCTTTTTTTTCTTTTTACTCCACCAGCAAGTTTTACCTTCCTTCCTAGACCTACATTACACATATATCCCCAACTATGAACATCATTCCTATACACGTTAAAACTGAAAGTAGAGCACTACTTTGCGTACTACTCAGGCTTGGCAGCATTATATGCCTCTTTCCTTGACTTCCACTAAATCATCATATACACACAATATTTTTATTGTTCTTTTAATTTTTGTATCCCACTCTTTCCCTCCTTCACTTGATCATTTATATAAACCTACACCCAGACACACACATGAATTGTGGGGAATTAGTTAGACTCCTATACAGTATACAAATATATAGATACAAAGGCGGAGGAAGAGATACAGACTTGTGGTCTAAAGTGCGGATGATCTATCAAAAATTGTTGATGTTAAATGTTCATTGTTTCATCTTTTTGATTGGGATGGTATTCTCTTGTTTGATTTTTTCCACAGAAACCGTATGCGCAGCATGGACTTGTACAAGGATGCTGTGTTGAGCGGTGACAAGCAAGACGACTGTACCCAGAGGTACTCAGACTGTACTTACACCTTGGTGGACAAAGTCGGAAAGTGGGTCGGCAACTAAGAAGATCATAAATTTTCTCGTCTCTCCAAAGAACAAGAAACCAGTAAAAGAAAAAAAAATTATGACTTGAATATATTTTTCTACCTTTTTACCTACATTGTTCCACAAAAATCCATAGAAAATCCTCCTCTCCTCCTCCTCCCTAAAATCTTTCACACGTCATCATCATCACAATTCACCATGAACGTCTAATATAACGTCCAAAAAAAAAATTCCCAATTCCAATCTACAAACTATACTACTGAAAAAAAACCTATACAGACAGACAAAAATCCTATCCTAGAAAAGCATGAAGTGCAGACAAATATATTGAATGCATTAATGTATAATTATTGAACCACCCCACCCAAAATACTCAATCACATTCTGTGTACTCGTATATCTCTTGTGTAGGAATTCCAGTTTCTTTTAAATTATTACAATCTTTCTCTCTCTCTCTATATCTCTCTCCAACTATCTACCTGAACCTCCTCCAAGACGTATATACCTCTATATTACATCCCCTCTTACATTAGCTTACTTATACATTAAATACAACCAACCCTACTACTCACCCCCATCCGTTTAATACAAAAAGCTCAAACTCAACCAGACAAATATCCGAGACCATCTTTGACAAAGACCAAACAACAATCTAACAACTTGTTTACACCACCACCACACACTATCAACTAACGCTACATTGACGGACGTAACTATATTACAAACTTTGTTTTTTTTCTTACTCTAATTTGTAGTGATCATTGACAGACAGATGGACTAATTAATGTATTTTAATTTATTATATTTATTTGGTTGCTTTTTATTTCAATGTATTGAACGTACCGTACTTACTCAAACAGTTGCACAGTCTTTTCTTTTTACACCCTTTAAACTCGACAAGTATTTTATTATTTTGTTTTGAACTGCCTGACGACTTTAAATTTTCCTCTTTTGACCTCTCTCTCTCTCTCTCATCCTCGCCATAACTTTTTGTTTTTTACATTTGCTGGACTTTTTTTTACTGACTTACTTACTACCTTATTTCAAATTTTCGATTCTTCATACGAATCTACTTTAAAAAAAAAATTAAAGTCTGACAAGATTAAATCCCCAGCAAACATTATATAGATAAAAAAAAACTAAAACAGAAAAGAACTCCTGGAACGAATTCCTCGACGACATGACGAAATAACAATCACAATCAACCACAATAACAAACATTCTCAGTATAGATGAGACGGATATTGGACATCATCTATATATCTAAAAATCAAAACAAAAATAGACATTTTAATATGTGTACACTGTAATGTGATGATTGACTATGAGCCTTTATATTTCCCCTTCATGTCTTGCCAAATGTATTAAGTAGTAATTTTATTTGTATTAATTTTATTGTTGTTGTCTACATATGACGTTATTATTGTTATTTGTTAATTATTATATTATTATTATTGTGCTCCCAAAGTCCCAAGCTAAAACGCATTATTATTATTATATATTATTGTTGTAACGTATATAAGAGAGAATTTGTTGTTGAATAATATTATTGAGTTGCTTCAACTCTGCTTATCAAAATACTTTACTCTTGTCTCGTCTTCATTTATTTGCATCAACAAACACTTTGTTCACACTTGTCACATCACATTATTTCATAATTATTGTCATACAATGCAAAAACATCACATAATATGGGCTTTTTCAAATACGAACTTCATTTGGGATTTCTCTAAATGAAACTACCAATTTTAACTTCATTTTAAAAGTATTCCTTGAAAATTTAGCAAGCGCTGACTAACAATAAGTAATACATACAGTAACATAGGAGCGACTTATGAAAAGTAATTTTTCTTTATGAGAAATAAATGTGAACAGTTTGAATTTGCCTTTACATAGCAATCGCTGCCTAATTTTATTTTTTTTCCCAAACACACATGCATTCAACAATCTATATTCATAATTCATAATTGAAACTTTCATGAAGCAATCATTCTTCCTCTCATTTACTCTAGTACAGTCTAGAGACTATAACATGCTTGTAGCTTTATGTAGACTATAGATACACCTATTTAGTGAATTAAATTATGCCTTTTGTATACTATGAAATCCTGAGTTGTTCTTTATATAATATTTCTACAAATTTGTAGAGCGCATTTGATTCTGGTTTAACAGGCAAGCATATACTTCTGTACGCTTCGTACATTTACAAATTACATGAATATTTTACACACAATGTTTCATGTCATTTCTTTGAGACACACACAGAGGAGCCACGCTACAACCTCTAATACACACGCTTTTCGTCTTCTCTCCTCGTCATGCTTCAACTCTTTCCTCCTCATTCGTAGCTATTATTTATGGCGATCCTTTTTTCCACATTTTCAGAATTATAAAAACGTAATTATAATATTAAAATTGACTTACATCTACATAAAATAATTCTACCTGTTTATCTTAATTATGCGCAGTTGTATGTCGCTGCCACAGAATTGTATTTACCTTCACAGTCGTGTAAAAGTCATAAAATAAAAAACCAACGGCGGTGCAGACTTGCAGACAAGCTCGACTTATACTAGGCACGTTTACAAACGACGTCATTGTGCTATGTAAAATTACAAAATATATAATTATGCGTAACAGCTCGTAGACACATACAGTATAACTGTGCATGTTAACCGTACAGGCGTATTCGGAAATAAATAATAAAATTATTACAATAATTGTAACGATAACTGACGTCGGTAACAGTATAGCAATTATGAAAATATCATAAACAATATATATAACAAGGAATTAGATGGAAGAACACAGTAAAAATAAATTTTAAAATAGTTAAGATTAGTTCAGTGGTAATAATAAAAAGTATAACTTAAAATATGTTAAAATCAATAATCAATAGTAATAATCAAACAACGGGGCGCGCGTGTAGACAGGTCATAGGTAACGGGTAACGGGTGCCGTAAGTCATTTTCTTAACCTGAATGAATTTCAACAGATTTAATCTGGTCACTTCAATTTTATTTCATACACCTACTTGATATTTACCTTTCATCATTACTCTTCTAACCACGGTACACTATTTAATTTTAGTAGTGTAGACAAAAAGACAAAATGCTTATTTACGCATCTACTTCATCTCGAATATTTCACCATACGGCTTATAAATTTATAACATAACGAAAAAATCTTGGGAATTTATTTCCATGTTACAGCTTCAGCTCCTCGGGAAGAGGGATCTTGGCCACCTCGTAGAACACCCTAAGAAAGAAACAAAACAAAATTTGTTGTTAGGTAACATTAACATTACAATTTTGACTTTGAAAAGACTGAGGCCTAAGCATCCATGGGTTGGCAGCTACAGCAGCAGAGTTGCCCAAAATCTTTTACACAATATTGCATACGTATGTGACATATTTCTGGTTTTAAAATCATTCGACCAATGTAATTCACTGCTTGTGGCAACGTTATCCCGCTTCAGTGAACTATTTTCTACTGTAAACTTACATCCAGTTCCGCTTATGGGTCACCTAGTTAACTTGCAGAAGGCTTTACTCAAGGCTGTATGTGCGGGAAAAGTAACACAGATATGGCTTCGCAGTTTGCAATGACCATACAATACCAATATCATTAAAAACGTGAGTACAATGCGTATGGGTATCAATACTGGTTTTACTGAACTAACGGTGGACTGTACAGGAACAGAAATATGGATAGAGCAAAACTCGCAAATTAAGTCGAGGATACTAAATGCAAATTAATGTACTGACGAAAACCAACACAGCAATAGAAGAAGCAAACATTACGTTCAACGTTCAGGAAAGGCATGCGCTTGCTATTCGGTTCGATATAAAATAAATGCTTGTAATTTACTTACTTATGGGAGTATTTCGCTCGGATTGTCTTCACACTTGCTGGCGGAGTCCGTATCATGCAAAAGAGACGATGGCACAAATCGAATATGTCGTCCTTGGTATACCCACTATAATACTCTAATGTAGGGGTCCAGGGGTTCTCTACACCACTTATTTTCAAACCCAAAAGAAGGCACGCACTTGCCATAAGGGAATCACTGACATCGATGAAGTCGTAATCTGCTAGTGACATCTCAAGAATGTACCGCGCCAGGGTCAATGTTTCCATCTCCAGCTTGGCACACTATGATGAAGAGAGGGTAAATATGTATTAAAAATTAAAAATTTGTAACGTAAGTATCGTTTTCATCCCTTATTTCACACACAAATAGGATAACAAATATTTACCCGGGCATAACGACGAAGAAAACGATATGACAATGGAGCTCCGATGTCATATCCCAACGTCTTGAGCATTGATATCTCCATTTGTAGCACATCTTTCTGTGGGTAGGCATCATCGCATATGTAACAGAAGTCGTCAATGACTGGTGGACTCCGTTCCTTTATGAAAAAAAAATGAACCCGCATGAGTTACAAATTACGCATTGTATGAGAACATGCAGTTTGTTCCTCCGATTATGCATCTTGCAAATATGGTTACAATTAATTCTTATTACGTCGTATTTTGCTGCTAGAAACATGGCAGTGGCTCCAATCAGCTGAAGCTTATCCCTTTTGACACTGGTTACTTTACTCAAATATAAATCCACCAACTTCACTGCAAGGTATAGTGTTTCATGGTTTAATTCAAAGCTTTCCTGGAAACAAAAATAATGACACAAAGTAGAAATGTCCTGGTTTTAAATCCAAATATCATTACGACGATCAATTAACTTACAAAAAGAAGTCAAAATTACCTGTACTTCCACCATCCAGTCAACTAAGATTGCTCTCATATTTTGATTTAATTCAGTTTGCTTCTCAAGATATTTTGTTACAACGAACTTTGATTCCCTTAATTTGTAGTAAATAAATATTTCCCACACATATTCTGAGACCTGAAATGGGTCGTCGATTCCTTCACTATCGAAGTCTGTAACTCCCTCAGGCAACCTCGCTTTCACTTCCAATGTATTCTTTTCATTTTTAGCATTTAGTAGCTGTGTAGTGCTGTCGATGACCTTACTGGCGTCATTGGGTTTAACCGAAGAATCTTTAACTTCCTCAGACGAATGCTTCGGGTTTTCATCACTAATTCCTTTCTTCTCTACCTTCGGAATTTTTTCTTTAACTTCGACGATCTCCTTTGTCTTTGTAGTGGTGGTCTTCTTCTTCGCGAGAATCGTATTGGTGGTTTTCGGGACAAGCAAACTAGCAGTTTTTTTTATATCCGTGGTATTTTTTCCAGTGGCATTCTTATTACCTATGGCAGCCGTATTTGTTCTTTCCCCTAATGGTAACTTCGATTTTTTTCCTTTTGTCGGTGAGGCTTCTGCTTTCCTCTTGCTATTCCTCAAGTTATGCCGTGAAGCAACGGGTACGGGTTCTTTTTTCTGTGCTCGTGATTCCATTTTGCTGACTCTGTTCATTTGAATTTATGCTAGTAAACAATGACAACGAACATAAATTAATTAATAGATAATAATAATGAACATAAATTAATTAGTGATTAATAATGAACATAAACTAATTAATAATACTCATGGTTGGCCTAGTAATATTGGTCAGTAAGCCTTCAATATCATCCTAACAATTAATTATTATAAAGTAACAAAAAGATATTGCTCATTGTTTATCCCGCCGAAATTGGAAATAGCTTGCTATTTTGCAGTATTAGAATTTATAATAACTGTAGCTCGCAGATAACTTCATATTAAACTGAAAAGTTCAGTTCAATTAGATCCGTTAGTCTCTTTTAGTTTTGTTATTCGTAATTTCAGTCAATCAACAATCCATTATTTATAGGTACAAAAAAAATACGCACAATCAACCTTGATAACGCAATTAACATTATGTAGTCAAAACCTTTTTATTTGTTATACTAATCACTAATTATCTCCTTTTTGAAGAAATGATGAAACACAGAATGCATGCAACAAATACAAATTCCTA
Organism: Dicyrtomina saundersi; assembly: GCA_034695245.1. NCBI lineage: Eukaryota > Metazoa > Arthropoda > Collembola > Symphypleona > Dicyrtomidae > Dicyrtomina > Dicyrtomina saundersi. The sequence goes on along the minus strand of JAQFZE010002954.1, from coordinate 774 downwards.
ATGACTAATAAATGGGACAAAATATACCTCAAAAAATGTTTTTTTACCAAACCAATAGTCAATAATTATGACTTCACGACTGAATGTTTAAGTAGCAGACAAAATAAATGTAGTTTAAATTTACCTTGAAGATGAGAATTTAACACTGTAGATCAATGGTCCGGACTTCTTCTGTCAAGTAAGTAAATTAAAGTGAAGAGTTTTATGACAATTAGTTATTTGAGTAACCAATCTGATGGATATGGACTTTGGAGAAAAGACAGAAAAAGAATTTTTTCCACTGTTGTATAAATAATACGGATCGGAGAACGTAACGTGATGTGACGTTTCCTTCAGCTGTACTGGACAAGTCTGTATGTAACCGACAAAAACACATTCAGCGGTTCAACATTTTCTCAACGGCCCTCTCTCCAATTCGCTAGATTACTTTCGCACGCTCTTCTCTGATTGGTTGAAAATTTAAAATATTTTCCTTCTCCCCTCTGATTGGCTACAATAGCAAATGTGATATTTCTGCTTCCCTCCTTCCTGGAGTCACAGTAACAGACGAGCTTATTTTTAGTCGTCCTTTTTCATTATACTTCTCACAAAATCCCAAACAAGAAGCTCATTCACTTGTTGTACTACCACCACAACACAACGTTAAGTGAAGTACATACCTATATCCATACCTACATATTTAGATTTTGCATTACAAAATAAGGCATGGTCCATTAATGATGTCATCGATGACATGCCTTTTTCTGATAGACCCACCCACCCTAACAATAGAAT
>JAQFZE010002953.1:0-13475 GCA_034695245.1 Dicyrtomina saundersi | reverse complement strand
AGAACCCCGCACAGATTGAACCCAACAAAGACGCAGTCAAGGAATAATTCATACAGCTTGATAATAAGTGGATCTTTTGATTCTGTGTCCATGTACTCATCTATAAAGCACATTGCAATATATTTAAAATTCTGGAATTTGTTATCAAGTACTGCTATAACGTACTTACCTCTCAAATACTTCATGTAGTTCATGTATCCTGTAACGTATGCTGGTATCTCCTGTTTTCGATATAATATAGTGAGATGGTTGCAGGGTACAATTGTGAATAGTCCTGCTACAAAGACCATGTAAATTTTTGAAAATTCTGAAAAATGTAACGACTGTTTAGTTTGTAAACACCGAATCACCATGAAGACGTAATATGATAGCGAAATACAAATATTTAGCCGCCATTTTCTAATACGTGATTTACATGTTTCTATCTCTGGTCGACCTGTCTCCTTATTCCATCTGTAAGGGTGAGCAGGGAATGACTCGCAGAAAGTAAATCCTTTCTTTATGTGATTTACAAGTTTTTGAGTTAGATACATGGTTTTAGTTTGCAGAAATTATGCCAAAAATTTTTTAATTTGTATGTTCTATAACAAAATGTGTATATTGTTAATCCTCGATTTTCAAACCCAACATTTAAAAAAAAAATAAGAATATTCTTAGAAATTAAAAATAATTGTCGCTTTTTAAATACACACCTGTATCTTCTAGTGTCTACCACTGCACTGCGGTGTTCCAACAACTTACCGCTTGAGTGTATATAATAGGTTTTCTTGTGCATATGATGACAGAAACAGCATATCTAAAAAGTCCAGTATGTTTTAATTTAGTTTCGACTGCTAACTGTAATATTTCCCCTTTTATATTTTGCAATATTTAAAAGTAGTTTTTAGTTTCGACTGCTAATGCAATGGTTTTATTTTCCCATTTATATTTTGCAACATTTTAAAATAGTTTTTAGTTTCGCCTGCTCAAGGCTAAATTTCCCCATTTATATTTTGCAATATTTTGAAATAGTTTCTAGTTTCGACTGCTCATGGTTATATTTCTCTACTCATGATTTGCAACATTTAAAATAAGTTTTTTAGTTTCAACTGCTTATGGTTTTATTCTTATTATTATTATATATATATATATGGATAATATTCCATTTACATACATGTATAAAGTGCAAAATTTCATATTATATGTCAAGGTAAACGGATGTGCTGCTATGTACAAATTACTTCATAAATATTTTGTAAATAAAGCATTTTCTCTGCTGCCGATTTCAAACTGCTTTGCATCTTTACCCTGCGGCATTTAAACCGGTCTTATATAAATCTGCACTTCTCAATCAACGTTGTGATTTATCTTCAGCTTTCCGTGGAATCAAGACGGACTTTTGAATCACTGTTAAATTACCACCAACTTATTTATTTACTATCCTTAGTGTTATTGCGGTTGTTTTCAATCATTTTTTTTTATTTTTTGTGCCTCCCTTCTGCCCTCCGACGCTTGTGTTCAACTTGAAGAGCGGCGTACATTGTAATATAAAATTGAGAGATTTTTTGTTTTTTTTTGAGGACTAGTTAAGTTCGACAAAGACACAAGGAAATGTGTCAAAGTACATATCAATACCTTCGCTACTGTGATTAATAGTTGAGACAGTGAAATAAAAAACAGAAACATTGACACAGAATTTTGTTGGTTGGGCTAAAAAAATTTATTTTACTTCCGATTTGTTTTTTCTAAACAGCATTTAGCTTTTTGCTTCTATTTCGGTTCACTTCTTAAACTCAGAGTTTGACGGATTAAAAACAGTGAAAGTAAAAATAAAACTGCTGATAAAAATGCGATCGGAGGTATCTCATCTCGTCCTCTCAACTTTCCTGTCGTTGTCTGTCTTCCCCATGTTGAAGATGAGCTATTGGAAAATGCTTTGTACACTCTCGGTAGCAAACGTTCTAGGGCAGGTTATTTAAAACTGCCCTTTATATGATACATACATTTGCGTAGATAAAGATCGTTATGCTTCTGAAACAAAATTGTTAAGAATGGTCCACAAATGACGTCATCAGTGGGGTCAATACAAGCCTAATTGGCCACTGATTACATATTCCATATTAAATACCATTTACTACTTTTAGTTCAATTTTTCCGTTGAAACTATTTTTTTCGCTTATCTTTACAATATTCAATGATTCTGTACTACTGTACGTCTTTAATAAAATTATTTTTAAAATTTATTGTTATTGCTAAAATTCCTTTTAACACCTAAAATAATTAACGACACTCTGTTAAAACCAATCGCAAAAAAGTTACGATTTGCAATTTCTAGAAAGTGAACGAGAGTCGCGGTCCCGTGGTGCAGGCAACAACAAAACGGATCGGGAAATTCCTTCCACCCCTCGTGTACAGTAACGAAAGCATAATCTTGGACAGTTCAAGCGAAGCAACTCAGAACGGGGGTTCCATAAAAGATACTAAATTTAAAAGATATTTAATTATGCATACATTGTAACTCACAATAAATTAGGAAATGTAATTTGTTGAAAGGACATTTAAATGTAATTTACGATTTACAGGGAATGGATGCGCTGAGCCGGGTTACCCAGGAGTCTACACGAGAGTCACTAAGTTCCTTTCCTGGATCGAGGAAAATACCATTTAATAATTATTACCATTAAAAAAATTTAAATTTCTTTAATTATTTGATTTTTAAATATATTTTTATACAGTCCCACTCGCTTACTACATACAACTATAATAATACAAATTGTCGTTCAGACTAAAAATACGGTATTAATTATAGTTTTGTACAGCTTGAGCTGAATTGATTATTAAATTGACAATTTTAATAATCCATGGTTATTTATATTTCGACATTTGTTTATTTGAGATTTGGAACCACCTAAATTAACTAATTGTTCCTATTATTTCATATATTACACTATTAAATAATGGCTATTTTCAGTACTTCAGGATTGTATCTACTATCTAGATACTTACGATTTCTTATCGTGCCAGTTTCATCGATCATCATTCGGCTATTTTTCGAGAATTTTAAAACATTAAATATACAGAGGAAGTTTTATTTATTCTAAATTAATTCGAAAGCGGTGATGTAATACATGTTAAACCGTATAAAGTACAGACTAATTTAGACTTGGCAGCTAGGCCAAATTATTAGGTATGAACATTAAAGGAAAAGATATAGTGTCATATTAACCGTGAGGCTATTAAAATTTAAAAATTTTTCTAAGTACTCTGCCACTAATAGATTACTCAGTTAAAATTTGGAATAGTCAACTCGGTGAGAAATAAATTACTGAATAAAACTTCTGCATTGAAAATAAGCTAATCCGTTAAGGTGGTATGCTTAAACAAGAACAATTATATGTAGCAACATGCTGGGATCGCGTCAAGCAGGTAGCAAACAAATAATAGGAAATATCAAACTTCTATATAAATTTATTTCAACACAAAACCCTAATACTCTGTCAATTTTCAACCTATTTTGGTTCAATCGAAAATTAAATAGTCAATAGTTAAAAGATAAATCGATAGAAATTAATTATAATCTTTTTCGCCATTGCCTAACTAATGATATGTTAAGCTCGTTTTTAGCCGTGAGTAGTCTATAGTAAAGAAATATAAAATAATTAGATACTTCTATACCTTTACTTTAATTTAACACAGTATTTGATATCTAATAAGCATTTCCTTAAATCTATAATTAAGTTGTTATTTAAAATTGTACGGAAAATTATTCACTATAATGAATATGTTTACCTCACTTTGCTATCAATAACAAAACAATTGTATACCATCAGCTATTGCAAAGTTATACTAACAAGGGAATGACGCATCATGCATCACTCAGATTTTACAGAGACCCATTTTAAGAAACTGGGCTCCTTTTCAATACCTACTAATTACTAACCAAACCAAAAATCTGTTAAAGGCCTTTTAAGAACATAGCCTAAGAATTAGAAAACACTTTTATCAAAATCAGAAGAGAACTGTAGCAGTTATAGGGTGGCAAAATTTCAAAATTTGAATTTTTTTAAACTTTGGCGGGTCACAGTGACCAAACAACGCAAGATGCACTCGAGTTACTTTGAAAGCAGCCTAAATTTTTGAAACGGGTCTCGGTCTCGGTGAAATCTGGGTGTAGCATGTCGCGTCGTTCCCTTGAGAATAATTTATAAAAGGAAGGGAAAACATATTACATAATAAAATCAAATTAAACCTTTGAAAAATGTACAAGTTTATTTAAATATAGCAAAGGCTAAAATGAATGTCTAACGAAATGAAAAACAAAAACAACTTATTACCAACTTTCTTTTGTGTTTGTTGTTTCTTTAACTATAAGAATGACAATAAGGTTGTAGCTATTTAAAGGTGAAGTTAAAAATTCCAAGCGATGAGTATTATTCAATTTCGAATCAGCTTCCGAGATTCAATAGTAGTTAGTTCTAAGCCATAAATAATAACCATTTAAATATTTTGTTAAAAATTCTCGAAAATAAGAAATGGTAGGACCAATAGCAATTAAGTTCATTCCGAAGGGTTTTATTCTCGGAAGTCGACTCTGTTGCACTCCCTTTAAATAGAATTCAAAATTGCAAACTCCTCAATTGATCTACTCAAAAATACGATTATTTGGCTGGAAATTTAGTTTGGTTTCGACAATTCTTTACACGATGATGTTTCTGTTCCGAACAATTCAAGTCTATGGAAACCATGGGGGTGACTTGAATATCTACCCAATCTGGATCAAGGCCTATATGATGCTGTACGTTGGAGCCTGGCTACTTGCAATTCTCATGGCCTTCGGCATTGCTGTTGGGAAATTCCAACTGTTACAATTTCTAAATGCGTACATTAATTACATGGACTCAACACATGGGAGTGGTCCATCCGAGACTCCAACGAAATATCGGGGTTTTAAAAACCTGAAGTTCATTCACCTGAAGCGTGACCTACCTGGCTTGTTTATGGCTGCGCTTTGTGGTATGCTGGTATCGCAGTGCAGGTCGCTGCAGTGTCCACTACAATTATCTACCCCCACGCCCCTGCTTACGTTATCTTATTGGATGCCCCCTTCAACATCTTTAAAGACCGGCTCACGACTCACATTTTCCTCAAAATATCTATCAACACCCTTTGTTTCACCTACATTCACACAGTCCTAATTGCAAATATATTTATTATTGCTATGAGTGGTTTGCCATTCATATTTGACTTGTCACAGAGCTTGGAAACTCTCACGTAAGCCAATTTACTATAAGACACAACTATTATCTGATTTTGACATAATGATTGGTTAATTAGTTATGTACAGTGTCACATGCTTTCTTGTATTATTCAACAGTGAAACAGTGGCTTCAACGAACCAAAATCAGCCTAAGAAAACAAATTCACCACATTTTCTTGGAACAGCATCCTCGACACAAAAATACCAGGAGCTTCGAATTCTGAACGAGGAATTAAATCGGATTTACTGCAGTACCATTAACCCTGGCTCAAAGTGGTTGTTCATATTTATGACGTCATACTGTTTGTTTGGGGCGATTCGGTCGGACATCATGGTCATGAAAGTTTTATTTATTGTGGTAAGCGCATCGTTTCTGACGTACCTAGTCGTGGCTTTTACCATGTTTGGTGTCATTTACGAGAGATCCACAAACCTTTTGAGGGAGTGGAGCCCACTATTCAGGAGCAATTATGGGAAGAAATTGATGAAAACACTGAGGCCGCTCAAGATCACAGTTGGGTCCTACTATTTTGTGGACAAGAGCATGCTACTTACCATGATGCAAACAGTTATTGAGATGACTGTCAACCTTCTCGTTGCTAGCGCTTGAAATGAAAATTAATACGACCACAGACGAGATATTTTAGAGCAAAAGAAGCTAAACAATTTCAGAATAGAGAAACTTAATTGACGAACAAAATTTAAATTCAACTCATAACAAAATTTGCATTCTACTTATTTCTCCTTTTTAAGCTGTTTCAATAAAACACAAACCCAACAATCTTGGCCCTGCATTCACGTCAACCCTTTTATGCTCCACATCCCACATCTCCGTCTCCATTAGTAATTACTCCGCCCATGCCTTATGAATCCACGCCATCATATCCTAAATACACAAATCACACTTGTGCTATTCCTAACTCTTGTAAATTTACAAGTAACAACAGCTATAAAGCTACTGCCGATGTTAAATCCGTATACACAGTAATTCCTTATTCAGAGGGACTAATAGCTTTTCAATTCTACGTAAATAAACGCCCAGTTCAATTACTTCCCATTTAGAACATAATCTGCCTAGCAGAACTTGTTCTAACACTAACCGCTTTTGAATTCAACAGTCAGTACTACAAAAGATTATGCAATGTAGCTACATATGGGTACTAACGATAAGATAGGCTCTAAATGTAAATCCTTATTTATAGCTGATTAAAAACAATTTGTTTTTCTTTCTATCATGGTTTTTTGATGGTTAACGCTAATTCGATGATAGTCGTTTTTGTTTTTTATGCTCAGAACCTAACATCTAATTGTTTTTTAGTAAATTTGGCCACATGCACCATTCTATTGAAATCACGACAACTATCACTGACTCATCTATACCTTTCCTTGTCATTCTAGTCTTTCTAAACCGTAATTCCCTCACCCTGTCAACTTCTGTCTATTTCAAACCCACCGACGCACACAACGCTTACCACTCCAATCACTATCTTAAATTAATTCCGTATTCCCAATTTCTTTGACTTGTGTCTTTGACTTGTGAAAAATTGTCTAGTGATAACTCTGACTTTGAGAGTTTAATGGTTACATTGTTTTATCAAAAAGCATTACCCAAGCAAAATCCAACAAAAATTCCAACACTATCCACGTCCCGCTAGTTCCTACATTGGCCCTAGTCATCTGAGCTAGCTACCCATGCCATCAAATCTTTTAAATCTATCATAATACATCGCCGGTCTAAAGGCTTATGGACCTAATAGCAGTAGGCTGGTGGTTGTCTCACAAATAAATTTGATCATACTAAATAACATTAGGTTATCCACAAAATACAGACTGCCCACTGTGAACTTAAGCGTTTCCATCCCCTTCAAACATTTTTCAATCCATTTCCGATTGTATTCAGAGTATTCAGACCTACTTGATGTTATCTGGTGGATCAGTCCAGTTTGCCTTGGCTCGTTACCGTTACCGTCCTTCATTTGAGTGGTTAACAAATCAAAATTTATGAGAGCATCGTAGCGCTTGAGAGCGTTCTCAGCCCGACTGTGAAAGTGAGCGAGGGCACTAAAGGCCACAATGAGGACAGAACCATAGTACAGGCCCATTAGGCCCATGACAACTGCGAGAACTCCGTCAAACTTGACTCCGGCATACACACACAGAATCGTAACGGAAACGTTGAGAAGTTTAATCCCAATGAATACGATATCGAAAGCAGCATTGATCTTCTTGAGAAGAATTTGAAGGATTTTGTAGGTACTTACGAAATGTTTGGGCTCGTGTAGTCGGGAATGTGTAATAGTGCGCTTGTTAGAACTGTAATCAACCAAAAAATAATACATTATGCATGCTCGTCATAGGGTATATACCATATTATAGAAATTACAATTTTTTGATGACGTGATTTATGGACGATCCCAAACGGTATCCCGCTGTAATTTTACCTTAACTCAGTGATGATGGCTATAAAGGTGAGAGTAGAGAAAAGCGTGAACATTGTCAAGTGCATGGCTCGTGCAACCCACAAAATTGCAATGTACATCTGGAATAAAACGGAGATGACGTAAATGGCCGTATTTAAATAAACGTGTGCTTCCGTTGTACAGTTTGTGTTCCAGAACAGCGAAGATATAAATTCAGGTGACGTTGGAACGATGACTGCTCCCAGGACCAGTGCGACTCCGTTACACATGAATGCGATATAAATCACGTGCATGAAGTTTTCACACATTTGGATTGTTTTTGGCAGCTTTGCTTCCGGGAAAACATATGCGCCTGCAAATTAAACAGAATCTTTACTAGTTGTATTTTGTGAAATCGGATTTTTTTGGTTAAAGCATTACACTACAAGACATAGGCATTATACTTCAATTGTGTATACTTTGTTATTCTTACGTTGAAATTCAGGATCAAAATCCAAGAGCGTTGTGATAGTCTCCGTCACGTCCTGTTGTCTTAGAACATCTGTGCCAATCTGAAAGGCAATCCAAGAGTAAATTCCTAGAATGCACTGTATGTAAACCTTAGAGCCTCTCTCCGAATTCTTGTTCCACGTGACTTGGAGGCAGCGGAAGAGAACAAAAAGGTTGTAGCTCAGAGAAACGAAGCAATGAAATTTCCACAGGGTCAGTTTTACCTTTGACTGAATTATTTGAGGTCGTTGAGTAGCTTCATTCCATTTAAAGGGATGCGCTACGATTTTCTCGCTGAATTTGCAGCCTCTCCTAAGGCAGCTTAGAAATTTTCTTGTCAAAATTCCGTGTTTTCCGAAGGTAGAGACATCAACTACTGAACCTCGCTTTTTGATTGTAAGGGAAACTTTACGTTGCTGTTCTGGTTTCATTTCGTGTGATTTCAACCCAAAATCAAGAAATTATTTATATTCAAAGTTTTGAAACAAATGTACGGTATTGGATGCCTTACAGTCTTTGTAGGATGGAAATTCAAAATTTAGAAAGTTATTTCTACAAATTCTTATCTTTCAATTCTTAATGGGGAAAGTCAATATGTTGTACTGAAAGTAATAAATGGAGCTCCGAAGGTTTTGTATAAAGGGACAGGGAAGTGGAATGTGATGGTAATTCACCCTACTAGTTAGATTCTGTCATTTGGTAAATGCTACGGAAACAATCACTGTTCATTTAATCGTTCTTGTTTACTATAGGCATTTGATTTAAATTAAATTGGGATTATTATTTTACTTTGTGGAAAAACAATTTCAAATTTCAATCACAGTCAGTTATTTCTGGTACCACGGGCAACGTATAGTTTATTTTCGTCGTTAATTTCTTAATGATGAGGAATTTTTTTTCCTACTTTGTCTTTTGTTTAATTACACACTAAATGCAACCTTACCGGAAAAGCTTGACCTTTTATTGTAATCGTTTTTTAATGTGACTGCAGACCCTGACCATGTTTGTGTCAATTTTTTTAGCCGATCGTTCATAGCTGACGTTATCAAATATGTGTATAAAGCAGATACAAGACACAAACTTTTTTATGCCGACGCTAACACATTATGCACAAGGATTCAAAAGTCATACTACGTAATACTGGTTGAATTATGGACAACCCTCAAGTATTTACACAATTATTGTATTGTATTGTATTTGAAGGAGATCCAGATTTACACAATTAATGGAACAGGAAATAATTAAAAAACTCTGACAGGTACATATTGTATGTGAGGAACTGTAATGAACCGTATCTATTTTTAGCTAAAAACAATATCCTCTAACTGCAAAAATATTGAAACATGCCTTGAAAACATTTAAATTAACCATTTTGCACTCTTAGAGAAATATGTAAATGGAACATTTTACGCCTTTCAAAAACATGTAAATAGAATATTTTACAATTCTAAAAAATTCTTAATTAATATTTTACGCATGTTTATCATTTTGTTTTTATGACACAGTTCATTTTCATTCTAGTTTAAATTGGACATGGGTAGTTTTGGTTTTTCACAGGCGACATCACTCACATTGAATTCCTTTGCCAAAAATAATTATTGCGGAACAGTTTTTACTTTTTAAATATTATTAACTTTTTTTAACATCAATCAACTTGATCAAAATCGAACTGGATTTGAGTTATAAAATTTCATCATAACCTACTTTTTTTAAAGAGCCAACATCGTCCTTAGGAAATGTTTAAAATATACATAAGCCACTGTTGTTTCCTTTATAGCAGCCGTGTCTCTAATATGTAGCTCTATAGTAGAACTGTAATAGCAATAGTGGACGGGTCTTGAAGGTTAAAGTTTTAAAAGAAGGCCGTATTTCGTATAATAGCATTCCACGTGTAGTACTGAAATTAAATATATCATTTTTAAGTGCCCATGTTTAACTTGCCTGTCGCCACCCATTTGAATTGTAGTTCAAAAATTGTAAGTCCATTTATAGCTCGAGAATACAGATAACAGATACAAAATTTTACTAGCAAGTAAATCATAACGACCAACCAACAACTGACTGACGTAAGTGCTGGAAACTGTTCAATACTTTAAATAATAATACAATTATTGGGATAGTCGGTCTTATATCTGGATATTCTGCAATTTTAACAATACATTTCGACTTCGCACCAATTATAATAGATTCTTTGACAACATAAAACTCCTAAAGTTAATTAAATCGAAGTAATGTTCGGATATCCTCAACCACGCCATAAATTATGTCTGCAATAATATTCGATCTGGCTTTGATTAACTTCAAGTAAGTAAATTGATTCTTAGAATATTATCTAAAATGTAATTCATGTGAGTTTTGAAAACATAAAATTTTCCAAAAACGTTTTATTTAAAAACAAATTAAGTAACAAAACTTTTAACGATACTAAGGTACAATCATTGACTGTAATTTAAATTTTAATAGTCATTTTCTGTATGTAAAGAAGAGAGTTGCTGTTGCATTGGGTGTTATATGTAGTCTAAAACGATACCTAGATTTCCGTACTTTTACTGTAATGCTTATGTTTCAACCATTATTGACTTTTGTCCACTGATATGGGGTGCGCATTCGGATGTGGATTTGCAATCCATTCAAAACTAACTCAATAGAGCCATTGCTAATTATTTTAATGTTCGTAGTGCTGTGGTGAAAGAGTCAGATTTGATTGAATTGTGTAATATACTATCTGTGGGTAAAAGAATACGTTACTATACACTCGTATTTGCTTTAAAAATATTAAAGTATGGTAGTCCTATTGAGTACTTACGTACTTTCATTAGCTTTAAAAAGTCAGTTAGAGCTACGCGGGCTAGTGATAAGTATATGCTTAATACAGTGCGTTTTAGGTCTGAGACATTCCGAAATTCACCTTTGTATCGTATTGTGAGCTGTTTGAATGTCTTGCCAGACTGCGTTGAGTGCTATGATGATGATGGTGTAAATGATCTATGTCAGATGTTTTAATCGAATGCTAGCGCTTATTTTATAGAAAGTCGTATTTCAAAACCCTATTATATGTATAAACCTTCCTAGTAATAGTGTGATTCAATAATATACTCTTTGGTCCTGATTTACTGTCTAATGATTTTATAATACTTCAGAAATTCTCGTGTGTATGTCTTTGTAAAACAGTATTAAGTTATTGAAAAGATTTGACACTTAAATAAAGTTAACCTCAACCTTAACCTCAACGATTTGTAACATCAACTGGGGTTTATTATTGAATTCATTAATTTGCATATCGACGTCTTGTCTAAAAGGCAACTATGTGTGAAGTAAAAACAAAGTACCATGTATATATTACAAACAACGTAAATCCTAATTTCATCACGGCTTTTAAATGACAATGATTCATTAATCACGTAATTAACCATAGCTTTATAATTTTAAATGTAGTTTCTATTGCGAGAAGCATTCTTGACAGCAGCATGCAAGACCGCAAATACACAAAATGCTAAAATTTTGCACCAACTCGGTTTCAAAAGCAAACGCTGCTAAACTGACAGCAATGCCAATCAAAACGAAATACACAGTGGCTTTCATAATAGAACCTCCGACCCGAACTGACCTCCATGTATGACCCGTACAGTGATCAAAAATCTTGGATTCAATCTTGTGATAGTCTGTTCTTGGAATCAGCTCAGCTGTCAGTGCCTCACAGTTGGCCTTATCCGCCATTCGAATCCAAAACTACTCGAGTCCAGACTCAATCAGCTGTCTAATCCCGGCGACGACATTTCGTCATCGAGACAATCCAGCTGAGTTGTTTCGCAAAACATTCGTCTTTTGCCATGTACAAGTTGTTTCTGAACAAAACGGGAAAAGCTTTCAACCAAAAACAAGCTGTAGAGTAAAAATTAGTGGAAGAGGATCCATTTTTGCGTTCAATCTGAGTGGCGACAGTGTCTATTGTGGTAGCAGAATCCAAAACCCTAGATTCATTTTCCAGTAAGCTTCTCATCCGATCCAAAAACTTTCGGTGTCTCACCGCATGTGCAGCGTTGTACAATTTGGGTATTTGTCCGTCTAGATAACCAAATTCCTTCAGAAGGAGCTTTGCATTTTTGAGTGTGTATTTTTCCAACTGAGCGAACTTGTAGCATTCGTTGTACAGGTCGTTAAAAGACTTCTTGGGGCTCTGGGCTCGAGGCACCACTGTAAAACTTAAAAGGGAACCCTGATACGCAGTCGCGATGAAGAATGCAACCCTCACCCACATGGCATGAATTTACTTTTGGCGCAACGTGAAGGTTATTTTGTCGAGGTACAATTGCCCCAGAAAAGGGCACACTGCCATCCGGACTATTGATATGAGTTATATTTGCTTCTTTTTTCCCTGCTCTTGAAAGTAAAAGTAGCTCTTTGTGTAGATCATAAAGGCGCAGACGACTGAAAGAACGGTGGCCCAGACAAGGAGTTGAAAGGAGGAGACAAAGTATGTACTGTAGTACACTGTCTTTGAGCTAAACTTCGGCACGCTACTTCTGCTGTCAGCAGTGAGACGTTTAGCGATAAAAATACTGTCAGTCGTCGGTCCACCCGCGGCCAATAGCTTAAACCCACCCATTATTCCTGACTAAAAAACTTTGTTGATTCATTAGCAGATTTTGATTGGAAAATGTTTGCTTTTTCACGGACACTTTTTGGACGAAAGGCCAACAGAATAAGCCTCGTCAGGGCCATCTGACGTCTTATAATGTCTGGCCTCTAGTGTTTGGACTTTAAAACCAGAATTTTATCCATAGCTAACCATGTTCCGACCAGCAATTTATTATCTGACCAAAAACGTACTTTTATTTGCTTTCGTCGTTTGCTGGGGCCTAACATGTTGCAATAAGGCAATCAAATTTCGATGAGGGAATAGTGACAGCAGATGGACGGACGACAACACCGGACAGAATAATTTGAATTTTATTATTATATAGAAAATACAAGTATAGAAATATAGAAATAGAAATATGAAAATATAGAAATAGAAATATAAAATTGAATAGATTATCAGCACTTATCTTACAGAATTTTTACAACTTCTTGTAACCACATAAGAATATTACGAACATGTTTATGACGTTTTGCAACCGTACTGCTTCCTCGGTTTGTGCGCTAGTACCCGATAAATTCCCATAAACGATGTCATAACATAAATTATCACCTATTTATGCCACCCTTGTCCAGACTTTAAGCACATAGTGTGATGGGTTTGTCTGTCTGTCCGTCCATCCATAGTAAGAGCGCTACAAGTTTCACAACTAAACAGATTTTAATCAAATCAAGAAGTTTATGCAAAAAAT